>JAQIBA010000039.1:315323-441804 GCA_028293925.1 Brueelia nebulosa
TTAGTTTAGCTTTTCCTGTAAGCGATTTTCCTTAATCACATCAAGTCATAGTAATGAATGTGACAATAATAAAGGAAATTTCAAAGGTGTTCAACTGCAGCGAAGTCACCCACGGGAAATACTTTCTCGTTGAGATTCTAATTAACCTTTCAAATTTTCTTTTTGCCAATCGCCTTTCTCAGCTTTAAATGAACCTTCTAAATTAATTTTACGTCAAAAATTTTAAACAAATTTGGAGGGTTTTTCACGAAAATCGTTGCAAGATTAGAATTCCTAAACTCACAATCTGAGGTTTGTGCTGCAGTGAGCAGCTCCTAAATGAACTTGTACGAAGTTACTCAAACTTTCTGAACCTAATCGAGTTGTGGAATCAACTGCTGAATTGCTGACTTCAAACTCTGAGACATAAACCTCGATTGACTTATTGCAACTCGAAACTGACATCCAAAGAAATAACGCCGAGGGCAGTTTCTTCCCCTAAGAATCGACACCGTCATCGAAAAAGCTCATTCTTTTCTGTTGGGGTGGCGGATTCCTTCGCAATAAGGTTTGTGTGTCAATTACATCGGTTAATTAAGCGGCGCGTGTTAATAGTTTAATCATTTGGGTGGAGTCCTCATAAGAAACTTTTGTTTTGTTCCGTTAGTTCCGTTTGTTCAGGAGGAGTCTTTTGTTGAGTTTCTGAGGAAATCGATTTTCTTGTGAATACTCTCTCCATTGAAAACACCTCCCAAAGGAAACTTTATTTGGATTTGTGCATTTTATTGCCTGACTTTTGTCCGCAATTAGATTCGCTGATGAAAGAGTTAATTCGAAAGGTAAACAAAAGCGTCACATGAAATTCTTGTGAATGAAGAGGAATATGAATGACAGCCATTTGCAATGTGAGAAACTTTTAAATTTGAAAACCTTTCCAATGAAATGACTGTAAAGTGGTGTTAAGGAAAATTTATTATTTATAATTTTAATTTATTTTCCTGTTGCTCCGATGTTGCACTGGATTTTGAAATCCCAACAAACCGCATTTAAAAAAAAATTTTTAATTAAAGCGAGTTTTTTCTTAAAACGGAGACATTATTCGTTAAAATGAAACGCTTTGTAATTAAGTTTCCCATTCAAAGTTGCTTTCATTTTCCTTTGAGAGTTTTTCTCTTATCTGAATCCTAAAATCTTTAAGTAAAATTAAAAACTTTTACAACAATTAATTACATTAATTCTTTAATTAAGGGACACCAATAATTAAAACTGGGAAATTGGGAAAGCGGTTTATTTAAATGTCTGCCTTATGGTTTACTTCTGTGGGCAGAAATGTGAAGAGTACCGAATAATTCACAAATAGTAGTTTCGGAAAATGACACAAATGAAATGTAGCTTTAGTTTCCACTTTGGCTTTCTCAGATAAACCAAATAGTCCAGTCAAATTAAACATAGAGGATTAAATAAATTCCTAAGCTGAAACTTGGTCAAATTGTTCAGAGTATAATTATACATAAAATGTCCAAAGTCCTCAAAAGTCTGATGTTGGGAAAATGGGAAAAAAATTGGTTTTTCGCCATTTTCAGCAAATCGGTAAGTTTTATCGTAAAAATAGCTCAGACAGAAATTGTAGAGGATAAAATTATCTACAAAAAATGTATACATACTTTTCTTCCTCAGAGCCACCGTTTCTGAGATATAATGATTAAAAAATTTGGATGAGTTGTAAAAATTGCCCGTGGGAAAAGCTTTCAATTTTTAAGGCCTCTTAACTATTTTTCGAAGTAACCAATTTCGTTCAAACTATGTACAGCTAAAGAGCAACGTTTGGGCTTTAAAATGAGCCATGTTTGACGTTTCTATCATCAAAACTTCGGATGGCTATGGGAGCTCAAAGTTGTAGCGAAAAACTCCAATTTAGCCATTTTTGCCACTCTTTGAAGCCAGATATCAAAATAGTGTCATCTCGGATTTCTTTATAACTTTGCTTCATTGAAAGGGCACATCTTAAGCTTTCGAACGCATCCGGTATCATTTTAAAAAAACCGCCCTGAGTGGGTAAAATTGGCCCTCCAAAGTTGCCATTTTAATAATGGCCACCAAACAATGTCAAATGTGTCATTTAACTTCTTGAATCGTTATATCTCAGAAAACGGTGGCTCGTAGGAAGAAGAGTACTAATACTTTTTTTGTAGATAATTTTATCCTCTACAATTTCTGTCTGAGCATTTTTTACGAAAAAAGTTACCGTTTTGCTGAAAATGGCGAAAAACCAATTTTTTTTACTATTTGACCTCAGATTTTTGAGGACTTCTGACATTTTATGTATAATTATACTCTGCACAATTTGACCAAAGTTTCAGCTTCTTTGGAATTCATGTAACTTCAACCCTAATTTTTGATCTAATTTGACTGGTCTAAAAGTGAGTCTCCCCCAAACCATGCACAATTGTCTTCTGCTTTAACCCCATTTCGAAGAAAATCTCCCTGGAACGAAAGCTTTCTATTTGAATGACCACCGCCGACGTTTACTCAAACAAATCGATCACGGGAAACATAAACGTCACTCAAAAGGTGGAAAAGCAATAAATTACAACAATTAAGCAATTCGTTAGAGCTTAACGTTGCTGGCTTTGAACATCATCGCAAATGTGCTTAACGTCATTCCCGGCTTTTCCCTTTTCCCCAACTGCCAACTGTCATTATATTTTCCGTTTTTATGGATTCTTTTCTCTCCCAATCCACCGATCCCGTACCGCTCCCAACATTTCGTGATTGCATTAAGAAAATGATTGATTTTCCTTTTCCTTCTGTCAGGCGATCAACTTATTTGAATTTTCCAATTGTGAAGAGAAAGTTTTCTTGAAACTGTCACACAGGAAATGGCGCTCTTTCCCGCTTTTATGTTATTCGCTGCTTATTAACCAATTTTTAACCCTTTTAACCTTTAATAAATTTATAAACTTCATTTGAATTTTATTCTGTTTTAAAAATATTTAAAGAATGAACGGACCCGAAATGATAACTATTAATTCATTGAAACTCCAGTTTACACCAAAATAAGAATATTGTTTGATTTAATAATTAGTGCTAATTAATTTTTCCAACTTTTCTGTGTTTATAGTTTTAAATTTTAGGCAAAGGCAAGGTTTTTTTGTGAATTATCTAAATTACCTAATTTTAGTCAAATTTGACAACACTTAAAATGTTTTCGCAAAAAATTCTTCAACACCGGTTTGGCTGAACTTTCTGAAGTGCCAATAAGAGGAAAAACATTGTGATCTTCTATAAATACGTGTAGAACCTTCCCGAGGTTCAAAATGGGTCAAAATGGGGTTGAAAACTCCCGCCGAGTGGACTTCATCGGTCGTAATTCAAAACAAAAACTTACCTAGGTCTTGCTGCCTGAGAGTAGTACTTGTCCAAATTCTGGAGAATCTGCAGTACTTCGGCCATGCTTTTCATTTTTCCGGGATTCGATTCGGCCACTGCCGTTTCGATTGTGCAGGACAACACGAGCAGGCCGGCCAAAACGCAAATGAAAGTCTGGAGTTGCATTGCAGCTCTGGAAACAAGAAACAAATCACTGATCCCGACTCTTCTGTATTGCTCTCTGTCTTAATCCTGGAAAATCCCTTCTCTGTACTCCCCGTACTCCCTTAACTGACTTTTCTATTAGCTGTTTCAACCCGTTTAACCCATTGAGTGCCAGAAAAATTTAGAGCGTCTTTCAGTGGGTACCGAAGTTTTGAAGAATACATAAAATATTAATTTACTGATACGATATTGTAATTGTATTTACTCCACTTTTTATTTAAAAAAAACCCTACAAGATAACTCTTAGCTGACGTCACTGAATAAAATTCTATGCTGAAATTTCTGCATAAAATTCCACTACGAGATATCTCGTAGCTTACAGTTTTTTGTTCCACAATTAATACAAGATATCTCGAAGTTGGCACTCAACGGATTAAACACTGTCCTATAATTTATCTGCTACCTATTTATCTATTTGAATGAAAGAGATCTTTTTGGTTAAGAAACATTTAAAAGAACCAATTTATAATTATCGTGAAAACAGTAGAAATGATGAAAAGCGGCAAAGCAAAGAAAGCAATGAAGAAATGAAAACTCACGTGAGATTCTTCCTTCGTGTGAGCAGTAACGAAGTGTGCAAGCTCCTGTAGCCAAATGAGAGAGCCAAGGAGAACCTGTTGCCTTTATGTGCTGGGGGTGGAGAGTGGCAACCCCTGCGCCGTGAAATCAAACAAAAACCCTCCCACATCGAACTGTGGCCGTATCTCGACGCCTTCAATAACTTCGTTAAACTTTTTTGTTTATAATGTCAAACAAGCTAATAAAATCGAAATTAATTTTTCTTTCGGGGGAGGGGGAGGGGAAACCGTTCCGAGTTTCGATAAAGGAGATTGTGAATGTGTTTGGCAAATGATGTGGCAATGTCGCCAGGAGGGGGTCGAAAATTAAACCTTTTTACGCACCCCGCAAATAAGATAACGGTTCCAGTTTGGGCTCTTTTCTCAAGGTCAGCACTGATTTCGAAATAATTTCCCCAATACTCTACGATTAAAATTAAAATAAAATATAATCTTAAAAATTCGGCGGAATTGAGCGATTTTTAATGAATATCGGTCGTAAGAAAAGTTTGAAAGAACAAATACAAAGCTGACGAATGGCTAATGGGAATGAGTACTTTCCAACGATTACTTTGGAATGCAAAGTTATCGACTCCACAAAAACCTCCACTAAACAGAAAAATATGATTTTATTTGAATAATCAAACATACTTTTTCTCCATTGTTCCTTTGTACATTCATTTATTGTTCGACGCGGATATGTTAATGCCATTGTGTCAATCAGTATTCAGATCAATTCGGAATCTGATCAATTCGAAATGAAAATTCTAAAGATACTCAATTCTATTTAAAATAAAAATTAATGAAAACAAACAATTTTGTTTTAGAGAAGCCAAAGTGGAACGATGACCTTTGAAGAACAACCTCTCAATTTTGATACAACATTTTGCAATTCTCTAAAATTAAATGTTGAATTTGTATTTCCTATAAAACATTTCTTTGAGGAGTTTTGAAGAAGGGAACAAAACTCGTGGGTGTTTTCGGTCCTCATCATTTAAATTAAGTATCTATTCTTAGCTTTACTTCCTTAATGGAAAATGGAGCTTTCGCATTTCCCATATCAACGGTTGAATAGTGAGTTGAGATTGGCTAAATCTCGACTGAGATCTCTTTGAGATTCAATGGTACTTCTGCCTTCTTTCATTCGTTATCTTAAAGTTGCATTTCGAATTTGCACTTTGCCACTAAATTCTGAGTAAAAAAAATTCAAAACCTGTCTGATAATTCATCGTTTAATTCCTGAGCCGACTTTTTGGGAGGAACAAAAATTCACCCTCAAATGATTTCCTTTCATAACTTTGACGCCACTTATCCGAGTGGTGGTAGCTTTTAAAAGTGAAAGTTAAACAACATTCTCATCATAATTTATTTCCAACAAGTAACTGAATCCAATTCAAAAACTAAATCAAATCAACCTTTCTGTCTGGTGCTGCACACCTTTGGAAAATAAACTTTCGTGTGAAGGAGAATACCAAAACTATACAAATATGTCTGCTATTCAATATATTGACACTTAAATATGTTTACAAATAATATGCTTAGAATTAATAATAAAATCCCATAAAATAAATTAATATTCAAACTGAGGATTTAAATAAATGAAAAGCTCTAAATGCGACAAAATTATATCACGTAAAAAGGCAAGAAAACGTTCTCTCCGTTAAAGAAAACCCTCCAAAATCAGAGAATGTCTTCTTTCCGCCGCGATCCTCCCCTAAATAACACCCCAATGTCACCTGCAACCCTTTGAAAACTTCAATTCAGCATGGCCTTTTTGGTTCTCGAACGGAATTTTAACAAGCGTGATATAATTCAAATTAAATATTTTTCTTAAATAATAAAAGTATTAACTCTTTTTGACGAATTCTTCTCCTTTTTGGATGTTGGCTTTAAGTTCGGGAAGCGCCTCTTTCAAAAGCTTTTCTTCATAAGAGTTCAGTTTTCCCAAACCCAAATTATCTTCGATTCCGTTCCGCTGAAAAAAAAATAAATCTTTTAGATTCTTTCTTTTAGAGAAATTAATTAAGAACACAATGGAGGGTTCACTCACCCCTAACAAAATCGGCGTGGCAAAGTAAGAAGCTTCCGTCACGTCTGATTTCACGTAGGAACATTCCACTACATTTTTCTCCCCTTGTAATGCTCGGCAGAGAGAAAATGTGAATCTGGCACCGGCGTAAGCCATTGAGAGGGTCGCTGATCCGGCCCCAGCTTTGGCCTTAACGACCTAAAGGGGAAAAAGCCATTTTATTTTGTTTTTTTCTATAATAGACCGTTTCTTCGCCTTTTGTGTCGAAACCATTAGATTATGGCACGAAATAAAGTTATAATAAAAAAATTTTTTTAAATATTTTTAAAGTTAAACGGTTTTATTTACTTTTTAGTTTTCTTTTAAAAAGAAAAAACCTAAAACCAAAAACTAAAAATCAGTTTCTGTGGAGTCCAATCTCTTGGCAAAAACTGCCGATGGTAGCATTCCCCAGAATGTTATTATTTTTATTTGAGTTGTAAAGAGTGATAGCAGAATGTATTTACAATGCGCGCGGTCCGCTCATTTATCGGTCTGAGATAAGGTTATCACCGCAAACGCATCGTAAGTTGAGCGAATGATTAAATTCTGGGAATTTTTTTTATTTTCACCTGAGCATTAATTTAAAAATTAAATGCAGAAATTTGAATTGTCCACCAAAACGAAAGTGTGTGCAAAATTTGAAAGAAATCGGTCCGAGGGAAACGGGTCAAATTTCGCCTCAAAGTTTTGATTCTCTGTCTTTGCAGACAGACCGACAGACAGACAGACAGACAAGGAGTAATTTAGAGATTGCAGATCAAAGAGAGAACCATTTATATAAGAGAGAGTAGTGAAGAAAGAAGGATATGTAAGAGAATTTGAGGAAAGAGAGGGTTAACAGAGGAGGAAGAAAAAGAGGAGAAGCGACAGAATACAAATTACAAAATGGCAGAATAAAGAAGAAAGCAGCCTCAGTTATAGTTAAGTGCAATGGGATTATTGAAGTGCATTCAGTTTTCAGGAAATGTGTAATTGTATCTGTTATTAAGGAAAAAGTGCAGATTGAAATTCGCAAGACTTAACGTTGGGCGAAACCCAATGTAAAATAATCCAGCATCTAAATTTTCATTAATTATGCTTACTCATCAATGTTAAGATTTACAACAAAAGATTGTAATAACATAATATCAAAATTACAATATTTAACTACGAAAATTTGTAACGTTGTGCATTTGTAAGTTTGTAACACAGAACTAATTTCCAAACATAAATATGAAAACTCAATTTTAAATTCAAAGGAGTTCCATTCACTGTAAAATACCCATTAAACATCCTTCCATATGTGAAATCTTTATCTGAGTATCTGAATATGCTAACATATTTTCATTAAAATGATAAACTCTTATCAGCCTTTATCTTTAAATGTAATTAATTTTCACAGGTGCTAATGAATAAATGTAATTCATTGATGGGTAATATATAAAGAAATAACTGAAAAATGTGTTGGGAAAGTCAAATCCTGGCAGAGAGTCAAAACTATTTTAAAAGTCTGGAGGCTGTTTTCAAGGACTGTTTGCTTTCAAGAGTAAAATTAAAAAGATTGTAAAGAGAACTTTTGATTTGCTTACCTCTGTCCCAGCTTCCTGTATTCTGTGTGTCAGGGCAGCAACTTTGTCCTCAGGAAAGGACACTGAGGGTTTGCACTGACTGAGGAGAGGAATAATTGTCACACCAGAGTGACCCCCAATCACAGGCACTGCCACATCTTTGGGGTTCAAATTGGCAGCTTCTGCCACAAAAGTGTTGGCCCTGACAATGTCTAATGTTGACACACCAAAGAGTCTCTTTGGATCAAAAACACCTGCCTTTTTCAGCACTTCTGCAGCAATAGGAACTGTGCTGTTAACCTATCGATAATCAACAAATTTATTGCAACAACAAAATACATTACAATATCATTACTTTGGAAATAAACTTATTTGAATCAACACATTCTTCTGCATTTTCAATATTTCTGGTAGATCAAATTTATATCTAAAAGGTTAAAATATTAAAAACTGTTGCAGCCTCATATAAAATATGCTGAGAAAATAAAGTTGTAACTGAAACTCTAAATTTTAATCCAAATCAGAATATTCATTTCATAAGAATGAATGAATGAACCAATCAAAGATAAATTCCACTTACAGGATTTGAAATGATCCCAATTAAAGCTTTAGGACAAACTTCAGCCACAGCTTGAATCAGGTCCCTGACAATGGAAGCATTTGTATTGAATAAATCATCCCTCGTCATTCCCGGTTTCCTGGGCACGCCAGCAGGAATTATAACGATTTCGGCTCCTTTTAAAGACTCCTACAATTTTTCAAATCATAAATAACAATTCTCGTGAGAATGGAGAGGAGACAGAGTTTAATTTATGACATGAATTTACTTTAAGTTCGTTTGGTCCGGTAAAACCTTTGACGGGACATTTTGTTTCTATGTGTGAGAGGTCTGCGGCTACTCCGGGTGTGTTCACGACATCGAAGAGATTCAGTTGAGTGACTAAGGGTGATTGCTTAAGTAAAAGCGAAAGGGGTTGTCCAATCCCTCCCGCGGCACCGGAAACTTGAACATTAATATTGGCCTGCAAAAAACACATTTAACTTTCAAAGTTTTTCAAAAACAAAAGCCTGGGTTATAAATACTCATTTAAATATAACTCCTACCTTTTGAGAAGTACTAAAATTTTTTACGCTGTTTTGAGAAATAACGAAATTCAAATTTCCTCTTAAAAATTTGGTGATCATTTTTTACAAATGAATATCAACAGACACAAACGAAGACGTCCTTTACAAGGTTAATGCTAAGTGAAGAACTTTTGCGGCAACGTCACTACCACGTGGCATTAGAACCAACAGCGAACGTGATTAGTTTCCCGCCAAATTATTTTCAACTTTAAAAAAAACGAAATGTATAAATTGGAGGTGAGAATTGCATCTGTATTTTTTATCATTGACAATAACTGTTTACTCTGAATATTATAGAGAAAAAGGAAGCACATACCTTCGAACTCACACTGACTAATATAGATCTAATTAATGTTCCTGATTCATTATTTCAAAAGTAACGAACGGAAGAATTTATATTATCTCTGTTTGCAGAAAAAATATTTGTTGTTCTTAAGAGGCCAATCGGCAATCTAAGCTCCTCTGAATTAAAAATATTTACAAATAGTTCATACCATGATTTATAAAATCACAGAATCTCAAATTAAGAAAGTGGAAAAGGGAGAGGAAGGAATTTCTCCTAAAAATAGATCTTCGCTAATGTGCTTGACCAAGAAACGTTAGGAGATTAAAGACTTTTGCACTAAGAAACTACAAATAATTTCAAAAAAAAAGGATACTTTGAAGTCAGGAAAAGAATCAACCTTAACCTTACGTCATCATAAATAAACACTGGCACGTTATTGCTAATCTAAATATTTTTTTATATTTTAAATCTAAATTTACTTCAACTGATGAAATACAATTTTAACTGACGAGTCCTTTATTTTCTAACGAATACTGAATATCACAATGTAATCCACATCAAATGCTTTCAAAGGAAACTAAGCAGTCAACAATATCAGACTGTGTAAATCACATCCCACACTTCTTTGTGTCGCCATTGGACCAGACTTAGTTACCATCCCTCCGTATTTGTTTTCTTCAGTTTTATAAACCTTTATACAATTTTGGAGTTGTGGATTTTTATGAAGCTTCCATTTTAAATAGCTTTTAGCTTATTCCTATGTCCTGCATGGTAAGACCAATTTCCAACACCCTCTGAGAGCATCTGCTATGAATTCAAACAATAAACCAATAAAGATTACAAACATTCGAATGTTCCTGAACTGTACAATTAAATAGTTTCAGGAAAACCATTAATTGTATATTTCTACAATTCAGACCAAATTTGAAACTATATTTGGAGTCCTACAATATTCTGTCGGGAGTTAATCACTCTGAATGAAAATCTGTGTGAACGTACGACATTTCGGTTGCTGTTCAAACTGCTCTTCTGTCTTTCTGCATAAAATGTACAATAATGGATGGAATATTCTCGTACAAGACACACCCTCCATTACGTAAACACACTTGTTCCAAATCTGCCAAAGTCGCAAAAAACCGGTGAACTTTTCACATTTTGAGGGACTCTTAAGTTCTGGCCTTAAAGGGCCACTAATCTTAAATGAAATACAAATAAACAAAGCGTTCTGCCTCATTTTCTTCATACTCCAATAAAAAGCACTTTTTAATTATTGCCAAAATTAAAAATAAATTGGTCAAAGCGAGGGTCGGCGCGTTTGTCTTTCAAGAAAGCATTCTGTCATGCAACAACAAATAGTTCACATAAGGAAGACTAAAAAGTTCTAAGAGGTGCCGATCCCAATTCAACAATTTTCCCTCTTTCCCCGAAAAAGTAACCGAAGAACTTCTCCCGAACCGTTTGGAAACCCCAAATAAAGCAACCAACGGCGTTATTTCTCTAAGTCCACCACAAATTTCAGTGAGCACCTCAAAATACTGCGACAATCAGTGACCGCAGCTATTTCTACTCGACAACAAAAGCTTTACGCAACTTATATGAGTGCCTCAATGTCGGAAATAATTAAACTATCCATTGGGCCGTTTTTTTTTATACATAAACTAATTACGTGCTTTCGGTCACACGAACCAACCGTGAAATGTAAAATCAAAGCTTCATTATTTGAGTGGTAACGAAAAAGGGGAACGTTTCTTCAATGTTTTCAACCCTCAACAGTTAAACGTCACACTATTATGTTCGGCTGCCATCGTTCACTTCGACACCAAACAAAAGAGAGAATGGGAAGACCGCAGCATTGAAGCGGAGGTGTTCAGAGAAGAGAAAAAACATTCTACTGGCCAATCCCAATCAATTGGTTGCAATGTAACTGCGAAACTGAGAAAACCCAACGGATGTAACGGTCTAATTGACAGTTTTTACAACATGAACACCCCCAATGCATACGCAACCAAATACAGAATTAAAAACTCATCTTCTTATTTCTTCTAAAGATCCCACGAATAGTCCTAACCTCGATGGCAATAAAACAGAATAAATGATTGCAGGCGGGTTAAACATTTTCGGTTTTGTTAATAATTAAATAATTTTTTCACAGAAAAGCATTATTACATTAGTGATTCAAATAAGAGGAAATAAGAGTTGAGGCAATTACCCGGAAAGCACTACCATCAAAGGGAACTGACAGTTGACGAAGCACTAAAATCAAAAAGGAAATTCTGGAGGGATATATTGACTCGAACCCCTCAAGCAAAGGATTTCATTCCTGGGCAAAGCAAGCTACAATGACTAACCGTTTCACCCTTTGAGGAACCGCAAAATTTCGCTTGAAAGAAGCTTTGAGCGTCTTATTTTTTGCGAAAAACGGTATTTCGGAACGAAATCTTCTCTCAGGAATCTGCTTTGTGCTAACTAAAGATTCAGCAGTTTCCTCTTCCAGAATTTCCATAATTACATTTAAAAAATTGACCTAAACAACTTATTTGTAAATCTACAACAACTATAAACTGTATATGTATACAACATTATATACACAAGAACAATAACTGGAGATTTGGTTGACTTGCAAAATGATTTGAGAAACAGGATTCACGTCATTAATTAACAAAATTAAATCATGTTAATAAGCGGCAAGTGCTTACGGCGCTAAAAAGATCACAGTTTCTTCGGGACTTCGGTCTCAGACTGTATTCAAAGAAAGAACTCAAACAATCCGCACCGAATCCCTCAAAACTTTGTGCATTAAAGCCTACAATATATATATATAATATCATTTATAAGTTGAGGATAGTCCTCAATGACTTTTTTTTTTACAAGGAACTCAGAATTTCTGCAAATGATCTAAACATAAGATTCAATTCAAAAATTTATTCGGAAATTCCCATAAAGTGAATATTAAATTTAAATTTTATTCTCTTCAGTCCCAAATTGCTCAAATTTATACAATAAAATATGCCTTTAAATGAAGGAATGAGTCTGTCAAAATTGGGAGAAACTACAGAACACTGAAAGTTCATTAAACGGAGTTTTCTAATCTCATCGGGACTAAAGAGACTAAAACTTCGACTCACATCGTTACGATTGTGATTAATTTTATCCTTTACAACATTTGTATACATTACAATTTAAGGGAACGTTATTCAGTGCGGAAAATTACTTATTTCGATAGTTAAAAATATATTCTAGAAAATAAATAATACAACTTGTAACCGTACACTGTTGCTTATAAAAAATTTTACAATTTGTACATTGAATCCTCTAATGTACGCACCCTAAAAACATAACAACATAAGCCACAAAAAAAAAAAGGAAATTCCTACTAAAGTACCGATCGAAAAATTTTAATTTTATAAAATTAGAATAAAAAAGCAAAAAAAAAAAATTATTTTTTAATTTCTCCTTCCCCCATTTTTGAAAGTCAACCTTCAGGTAAAGGATTTACAATTTTCTCTTTTTTTTTTTTTCAAATCGAAATAGATACAGAATATATAATCATGCACAAAGATCTCTCACGGGATTACATAACCGGGATAAAATAAACTCTGAATTTTCTAATGGTAAAATGCCCGAAACAGGAAGTGAGATGATTTCTAAAATCGATAAAAAGTTAAAATTATAGAGAGAGAGAGAGAGAGAGAGAGAGAGAGATCATTTTCGCCATGAACAGGAAATTCCTGATCCTGAGTTTCAATCACCTTCGGCTTTCATACCTCGAACTTCTCCTTGGTTTCGTTGCTGGATAAGAAAGAAAAAAAATTAAAATTAAAAACCGATGAATAATCGCTGTCGAAATAAGCGAACGAATAAATTCAAATTAATGTACTCACATTATCTAATTCGTACTTGGTTTTCTCTTCGATCGCACGAATGTCAGCCATTGTTAGTCCGTGCCATTTGTCCATTGTGCAGAACACCTGGCGGTGAAACGTTGTGAACAACCTTCTCTCTGACTTTTGAATCAAATTTTCTACCCTAGTCTGGAGTCCAAACCACTTAAATTCGCATGTTACTAATTTGTAGCAAGTCATTATGGGTTTCGACTGGAAGAGAATGAGAGTCTGGATGAGTGTTAACGCCCCGGGCGGTCGCCCCCTCCCAAAGTGACGACCCCTCACCTTTTCTTGCCATTTCCCGACGAGAGGCCCTCGGCCCGTCTTCTCGGATTTAAACAGCGTCGGATCTTCCCATTTCTTGTAATCGTGGGAATCAATCTTGTCATTGGCGATGTCTACATGTATAACTTCACGACTTTTTAATTTCTCCGGTGGCAACTGGTGGACCTAAAAATAAAAATCCCCCGATGTAACTTACACCAATATAATTATTGGCAACGCCCAAATCCCACCAACAAAGCCCAAAGCTTTTTTTTTTTTTTTTTTGCAAAAGAAGCCCCTTTCCCGAAGTGGTCGCCCTCCCTTAAGCCTCGAGGCCAAACCACCTCCACAGCATGCAAATCAATCCTTTTTTTTTTCTTTTCTAATGACCACTTACATTTTCTTGATATCCTGAATCGTCAATATGAAAAGACTCTATCATAATAACGAAATTTTCTTTCATATATCCAGGATTCTGATTAATATAAAACACCGTATTGACACCCCCATATCGAATTCGCAATCATCGGTTGCATGAAACAAAAAGAAGAATATACTTTAATTTACGCTTTTAAATGTTGCTTTTACCCTATGGCGGTGAGTCTGCCCAGGCTGGGATTGTATCGATTTAGGATGGCCAACGGAAGGACCCGGACTATGGTCTCCTCGACGGAAATCTGAAACAATTTCTCCGCCTTCGCATTAATTCTAGGCACTTACGTTCGGTGAACCGCCAGAATCGTTCAAGTGGAGGGAGTCTATTGTTATATGAAACTTTTTCCCCAAAAACTTCGGATTCTGAAAAATTAACACTTATTAGGATTGCGGGAGGGGAGGAGAGGAATCGAAAGAATCTGTCACGGCCGCATTTTACGTCAACACACCTCTCAACGCACATTCAGTCAACCATTTCAATACATTCGCACCTCGCACGCAATTTCTCCCATTCAAACGTGCCTGTTTTTTAAATAATTTGGAACCTGAAGTCTTTGACGCAAATTTTATGCTCAATTTAACCCTTAAAGACAACCAAGAAAATTATTTTACTTAAGTTATTGGTACTTGGTTATTGGTAAAGTACTTAAGTTACTGAAAGTATAATTATTAACGGTTTTATTACCATAAACGTAATCTTTGTTTCTGATATTTAAAGAAATGAGTTTTATACTTAAGTTTTGTATCCGAAAATACAATTATTAATTGTTTGTTACAGTGCTTAAGTTATGTATCTGAAAGTACAATACGGTTTTATTGCCGCAAACAAACAACACTGTTATCTAACATTATGCTTTTGGCGGACAGAGGAGGGTTTCCCTCATGTTTTCTCTTGAAGAATTATATCTTGAAAAAATGTAAAATAAAGGCACATTCAAACCCGAATCTGGTAAGTCCAACTTTCATCGATTATTACACCTGAGGTTGACATCAATATAGAGTTCTCTAAAATTTGGAAGCTGCGAGCTTTCATTTAAGCCTAATTATTGCAGCTCCTTTCGGAGATAACGAACCCAATCGACCATTAACTTTGTAAATGCAGAACTGATAATAATCAATCAAAAGTTTTTCCACTACAAAAGTTGAAATTCTCGTGGAAAACTTCAACCGATTGTAGCGAACGTGCAAATGTTTTTGAGTTTTCCGAGGAATTCCTCACATTTTCTCTCTTGCAAGGGAAAGCTCATAAAAAATTACTCGACTAAAACGCTGATTCCACACCCGAAAAAATTAATGCGGTGAAACAAGATTCTTATCTCGCTTTCAGTGCCTTAAATACTCATTAACTTCCGCGGAAATAATACTTGATTAGTCCCGCCGTTTCAGTTTAATTAATCATTGCGGAGTGCGGAAAATTCGCCGAAAAATAATTCTATTCAAATAAATCTATCTATGGGAAGTGATGCGGGCACAATTGTAGATTAATAAACCCTGTGTTCATCGGCTAACTCAACCTGCTGGATTTTCTTCATCACCACGAAAAGGCAGCAAAAAGCTAAATTTAAAAAGGATTATCTACAACTGCTGATATTTATTTAAATTCTGGCGAGATGAGCTGAAATCCAAATATTTTAAATTTCTTAAAACTTCCTCCCAATATCGAGCACACAAAACAAAATAAATTACTGTCAGAACAAAAAGTGTTAATTGTAAAGGATTAACGAGACGAAATCAAAGAGAAATTGTTGTCCTTCATGTTGACATAATGAACATTGCTGTGAAGTTATATTTCAAGGTATTCCTTGTGAACCATGCTGAGCTACAATTACTATGTTTTAAAAGGAATTGTCTTTTAGGAAAAGGAAAAATTACTCACGGTTATCACTGTTCGGCAGTATGGGTAAGCGTTCCATGCTTCCTCGTGAATTTCAAAAGAACCTTTTGGAAGGAGGAGTCGAATGAATGCCGGAACTTTGCTGCAATCGAAACAAAAAAAATTAATTTCTCTCTAATTACGATTATCCACTGATCTTTTAAGAACTGATTCTATAATAATAATATAATTTTCTCAAATTTTCCCGTGGGCATTAGAGGGTACAATCTTATCAGATTATGATACAATAGATATACTATAATTGATACAATCCTTTTTACTTTTTTTGTTCATCTGTGTATTTACATAAATGAAAAATAAAAACAAATAATAAATACATGTGTGAAGTATACACATTTTTACAGTTATACATTGAGGTTTAGAAATATAAAATCCTGAAAAGAGTAACGAAAAGGTGGAACAGAGCGGAGATTAAGACTTATCCTAGATTAGTGAATTAACTTTATTATGAATCATTTTTAACCTTTTAAGCCTTTGTTTTAACTCACCTAAGAAGCATCACTAAGAAACATCTTAAATTTTTAAATTAGTTGTCATAATTATTTTACCGCTCAGAGTTTTTGAGAAGTATTATTTAGAGAATTTCTTGTACACAATTTTGAAAGTGACATTTATGAACTCTCTAAAATTACCAAAGCAAAAACAAATTAATTGTGAGAAGGAAAATCTATTGTAAGAATTTATTGTAATTGAAGGTTTGTACCAATGATTGCCCAGGAGGGCAAATTATTTTTCAAAATAATTATTAAAATATATTAATTATATATTATTAAATATAAAAATATATATTTATTATTATTATTACACATTGTGGGAATGTGAAACGCTATTTATAGTGGACAGAAATGTAAATTATACAAAAAATTATTATTGATTTTTAAATTGCTGTCAAATTATATACCTGCGTTGCGATCATTTTAAAACAATTTTAAATGGAAAGAAGTGCACACTGCCTTCTCGAAATCTTACCTCGCTATGTGGTAAATCTTATACGTATATTGTCCTTTGGAGTATTGACCACTGAGAAGCGGGTAGTTGTCGAAGGGCTCGTTTTTAAGCACTTCGATACCCTCACCCCCTCCAGTGTTATCTTTGGAAGCTTCAGCCACACAATACAATTGTGCAACTTGATACTAGAACACAAAAATAAATTATTATTAGTCACATGCGAACGCTCGGCCAATGCGCTGCAGTATTGGAACTGCTGAAAGTTGCCTTCAGCTCTTTTGCTATCAAATATTGACTTTGACAGCCAAAGAGCTGAACATCTGAGTAATTCAATTACTCTTTCAACTCTTCAATCAATCTCAATACTGCAAAGCAGAAAACAATGGAACTGAGAAAACATTACAGTCTATCAATCAATGTTCTTATCTAACACTAATCTGGCATGTTAGTGTAAGCAGAAAGCAGTTGAGCATTTATTAATTAAGTTATATGTAAACAATATGAGATGATAAAACTATATTAAAATACAAGCCTCAATATTTTTCTGTCATATTTTATAAATTTTTAACAATTTTTATTCAAAGTCAAAACAGTAATTATATTTCATTTGGGGGATTAATTTTAAGTTATTAAAAGTATAATAAATTTTTACTCTTAATGGTTTGCTGTCACCATAAGTATTCTTTGAATGTGCTTACTTTATATTTAAGAACACAATTAATTTGTTATTCAGAGTATTATTTTGAAAGAAATGGGGATATCAAATAAATGAAAAAAGCACAATTTTCCTTCAGTAAATTTAAATTTTAAAAAGTATTTGAGAGGTAATGATTTAATTAAGAAGTCAATCTGCTTTCAGATTATGATAAGATTTTTAACCTTTATTGGTTTTGCATTAAATATAAAAAAAGTATTATGAATAATAGATAATGACAGCTCATTTATCTGAAGCAAAACTAACAAAATAATGATTTTTAGTAATTTCATCAATTCTTGCAATTATGCACAATTATGCACAATTATGCACATCTAATGCAGATATTTACTTTTTCAAAATGAAGCAACCAACTAAAACCAGCTGACCTTTTCTAAAGAAGCTTTGATAGCAAATACATAATTTATATAAAATGTTATACTTATTAAAAATATAAAAAGAAAATTTTGTGAAAGAGCTTCAGTGATTCCAGACACACTGCAAACCCCAGTTCCAACCTGATATACTTGTGGATATCTTCTTTATAAAACAGCATAACTTACCTCCTCAACGGTGAGAGGGAGAGTGACTCGACTGAAAAATAAAAATAAATTTATTAAAATTCGAAAATGAGTTATAATTTATTTTAAAGATATCATTTAATGGAAATTTAGCCATTGATTATTGCTTAAAAAATGGCATTTGCTACATCAAGGACTTTCCATAAGTAGCTTTGAAACATGATACTTATTTTTTATTATTTCTCAATAGTAACTGACAAAGTAGTTTTCTGTAAATTATTTATGGTCTCCAATTTAATATTTATTGAATAAAAAACGAATATGAGATTATAAAGAAAAAAAAATTTTATAAAGTTTAAAAGTAATATTCATAACAAAAACATTTGGACAGGACGAAATAACAGATCAATAGAAATGAACTAACCAAACTTTGTTACGTATGAAACCTTCAAAAGTGCTGCGACATTGTAAGTAAAACTCAATTAATTAAACAAAACCATTTAAATAATTGTGATGACATTGAAGTTTGAAAAACATGCTCGTGTTTTAAAAACACGACTTCGTCTAACCGCAGGTGAATTTCGGCAGCTGATTCGGAATCTTATCACAAAGTTAGAAAACCTTGACCTGAGGTTAGTTAAATCAAAAATATGTTTACGGGGAGGTTTCAAAATGAAAGTTTACAGGTATACAGTAACTGGTGAGAAATAATAAAAACAACCACTTTGCAAAAATCGAACCAATAAAACAGCGAAAGATTTTGCAAGCCCTCAACCGAATACAAATTAGGAAATAAAACATTTCCAATGTTGTAATTATTGATTGTCGAACGGAGGTTTCTTTTCGAATTATAACTGAATAAACGAGACTAACCAATACCAAAAATAAACACAAAAAATGCACTTACTATTCTTTAATCAGCATTTCTGATACTGCTTACACATGGGGCGTACGGACAGCACTAGCACTAATCAAAGTGACGTCACTCTGCGACACAAGTTTCTAAAACTTCACGGCATAAAATGACTCACCAACCGGTTTTCAAACGTGCACAATGTTGAGAAACATTGCAACACCCGGACGGGACTTGCGCACTTCAATTTGGCGCCATTTTCAAACATTTACATTTACTTTATTGAACAAAATATTAACTACACTAATTATTAATTAATTTTTCTTACATATTTTTAATTCTGCTCAATTTTTAACTGTGTAAGTTGTGATTTCTAAATTTTTTTTATGTTTTACTTTAGTTAGCTTTTGTATTTCGTATGATTTTATTTTTACTTTTATTTAATTTACAATTTTATAATTAATTCAATGCCTGTTACGTTTATATAACTTACAAATTTATGTTTAATTTATTGACTGGTTATATTTTATTTAATTTACAATTTTATAACTGATTTGGTGCCTGTTTGTATTTTTGTATTTTTTACTTAATTTATAATTTTTCTTTAATTGTTGTTTATAAAATGTTGTTGTTTCCCTTAATGCCCTCGGGCGAAATGAACGGTAAATTACTGAATTGTATTATATTATAATATTTCATCTGCTTTTACATGTATAATTCTATGAATTTTCTGCCAGAGATTTTCTGAAAGTCAACAAGAAATAGGACTGAAAGCAATAAAAACGTATTCCTCTAATATAGAAGTGTATATATTCACATAAAAAATTTCTCTTCCATTATTCAGTCACAAAATATTGAGTATTAACAATATATCTATAATTATTTCATTTTTGATTTTTCAAATTCTTTACATTTATTATTAACAAACTGTCTATGAAACCAAACAAACCCTCAAAAAAATTGGCGTAGATTCCAAAAACGGTCAAAAATTAAGGCTTTCAATTTACGTGAACCTTCTCCCGAGGTGTCGGAATCTATGCTAATTCTTTTCTATGATACATAAAAATTAGAGCACGGTAACACAAACAACTGTGAAATACACTTTTTTAATTTACAACTGCAAAGTCTAACAAATACAATTGTCTACTACATATAAAAACAGTAAACTATAGGTTTCTACTTGGTTTGGAATGATTTGGAGAGGTCTAGTTGTCGGGCCAGGTGAACTTATTTTCCGATTCAAAAATGGGTTTTCGTAGCAAAATAAAAAACTTTCCCGCACACAGCGTAAGCATAAGATAAATCGCCTGCGATTTATTCCCATTTCATAGTCAGCACTTGACAGCTAAACCCCAGCCAAACTCATGCCTGCCTTCAATTCAAATTAAAAATGGAATCCTAAAAGTTCTTTTTTTTTATCTCATTATAGAATTATATAATTAATTAAAGTCGTAAAGGCAATTTCAAGTAAAAATCTTTTAATGAAAAATAGTCTAATATATAAATAAAAAAATATCATTTTATAAAACTCTGTTAAAAATCGAAAACAAATAATTTAGGATTTTTTTAATAAATTCCGTTTAGCCAAAACTAAAAGTTCAATGCTACCATTTGGAAAATTACTCGCCTAATGCCTTTGGTTCTCAAAAGCGCAAAGTTCAGCGGAAAATGTTGGAAAATTCGTTGAACTTTCAGACACTGCTCGAATCAAAGGGTTAAGGGTTTGTTTTTATGAAAAAATATCTGCAAAAGAAGCCATTTTAAAAAATTGTTGTAAAAACAGCAGTTTTTGAAATTGAGTGACAATTCCCGAAGAGACTTATCTGGTTTCTTTAAAAAGTTTTCGCCTGAAAAGATTAAATCTTTTAATTAACAAAATCCAAAACAGAAGCGCTGTATTTCACAAAGAAAGTCTTCACGGGCATATTTCCTTGTAAATTTTTTTAAAAAGGGCCTCAAATAAAAACTGTTATGTAACGGCATCTTTCATTCGATAGGAATAATGTCTGAAACAACACCTAATGGCAACAGGAGAGAGAAAATAAACTGCGCTCTTTCCTTTTGCGCTTCTGAGCTCCACATTCCGATAAGACGGCGCCAAGTTTTATTGAGCAAAACATGAAATTACTTTTGCTTTAATAAATAAATCAGCCCATCCAGTGGGAATATCCGAATAAATATTCTTTTTTTTTTATTCTGCATAAGTGAAAACTCCTCTTACCCGTTTTCATGGGAGCAGAAAACTGCAGGCCGATTAGGGGAGCAAAACACAAATTTTCATATTGCAAGAGAACAGCGTTTCTTAAACTCATTGCCCAAATTAAACTTTACCTTAATAAGGTGTGCTGAATTAAAAAATTTCCATAAATATGGTGTATTTCTATTTCTTTATTCAAACTTTTAAAATCAAAAATAAATTTTAGTTTAAATAAAAGTTTTTAATTTATAAAAATTAATTACTACTTTCCTGTTTTTCATAAATTTTCAAAATTTGTTAAAAACACTTTTGACTGGCATTAATTACTTTCCGCAGAAATTATCGACTGACTTATTACTTACGGTTCGAATTCCGACCTATCGACTGAACTTTGAAAAGGAGTTACATCTGCTTAAGTGGACTGTTCAGCACTGTTCACTTTGGCGAACCACTTTCCAGTTATACTATTCACGGCGTTGTCATCGCGGGAAAATTTTTATATTGTATTAAAAACAAATGTACTCAAATTGACTAATCTGTGTGTGCACGTCATTATTCATTAACCCTTTTTTGTGTATTAACTATTAAAGGAGTGTATTATTTATGGGGAATTTTTTTTAAGGTTTAAGAAACGCTGTAACAGAACCAACATTGTAAGTAACGTTTCCAAAATTTGTTACCGCACTGAAACCCAGGTTTTTTGCTCAGTTTTTCTTTTTTTCAGTTTAGTTTTATTTGAATTTAAATGGCACGAGCGATTGTTCCCTGATTAATGAAGGCCTTGTGCCCAAAATAAGGGCTGAATGGATCAACTGTCATCGGGAAAGAAGAAAGGACATGGGCGATTCAGACCGAATCACTCTAATTTTCCTGATTTTCCACCGGCAATGCGCCGGTCTGAGTGACCGGTTAGAAGGGAACTAAAGCAAATTATTACCTACAGACGAGTAGGGGATCTCATGGGATGAAACCTTTTTCAGGCAGACAATGGGATGCTGCCCGAATGAATGAACTCTACCATGGGCACGGATAAATCAGAAGAGGAGAGAACCTAACCGATTAACTGCCAAAGACCCGCATTATCTGATTCCTGGCAGTGGGTGATTATTTTCGAGAGAGGCATTGCTGACGCTCTCATTTCAGGTTTGTTTGGTGGCGACTCTGCCCCCAAAATGAAATCATACCCGTTTTCTTTTTCAAGGATCCTCATTAAAAAACACTGACGTTATTCTAGGTCTCACAAATGTGTAAATAACTCGACTACACAGTAAATACCTCTACTACAATTATTACAACACGACAATATTTGGCATCGCAATTTGACAAACAGTTAAATTAGAAAAACTAAAAAAATGGTCTTTCAATTTTTTTTTTTGTTATGAAATACGACAAAATAATTCGGCATTGATTTCTATCGTAAAAAAATTTACATTGTAATTCACAAATGCCGGCTTTAATAATAAACCTAAGCTGTGAGAGCCTTACTAATTCAGTTTCACCCTTACATTACATTGCCTCGGCCAAATGTGTGAACTTTTAAAACATCTCCACTCAAAAATTATTAGGGTAGAAAGAACTAAACTCATGTTTTATACTCAAACGAAAGTTGTCAATTTTTCCTGCATAATTCCATACTTTGTGTACACTAAATTAATAATTGTATATTTAAAATTTAGTTTTTTTTTGTTTCATTTTCACACAAAAACAACTTCTTTGACTCCTAATACATTCGTAAAAGTAGAATTTAATGAGAATAAATTTATTTCCAAAAATTTACTAAAATTAAATGTCTTGGAAGGTATTTTAGTCTTTAAACCATTCTCATAAAGAATAATCTTTTATACTCATTAACTCCAATTGATTTTTTTCGCAAATTAAAAAAATTCTTTTCATTTAATCTATATATTAAAAATGTCTTTAACAGAGCCCTACAACTATTGCTCTAAGTGCCTTTCATTGGCTGTATAAAAGGTTCCCAAAATCAAAATATAAAAAAAATCTCATCTAATGTTATCAAAATCTAATATTTAAAATATATTTTAATATAAAAATAAATTATCAATTACTTAGGCAAATGACTGCAGCGTTTTTGATTTCGGGTGCACTGATTTTTAACACAGGAACGAAGGTTTTCGGTGAGCCATCACCATTCGCTACTCTGTCACTGTTTATCGTTCCTTTCGCTGCAGAACTGCAGGATTTTTGTGTTTGAAAACAGCTGTGGAAGGACTCGAAGTCACAGGGACGGAGTACACGGGATCGCTCTTTCTACTCTAGTTTTACTCATTTTAGTTGCTTATTTCTGATTAAAACCCAAATATTTCGTTTTCAATTAGCACTGTATTTTTACTGTAAACATTATAAGTATTGACTTTAACAGATATTTGACTGCTGCTGCCTTAAAGTAAAAACCTATTTTCATGATTTTGAGAGAGAGCATTGAGCAAGTAGTCACGCCTTTGACACTCATCGCGGAGTACAAAGATTAAACCGAAACCTGTCTTTGTATCCTCTCAATAATATTATACAGTATTGCAGTAAATCTGCTAAAATCGATACGGGAGAATAAGTTTTTTTTTTCTATTGTGTGGTAATTATAAATTAAAAACTGTTGATCAACAGCGAATTCCTGCAGTTTGTGACACCGCGACGACTTCAAGGCTTCTAACGAATGTAAAAAAAATTGAGAACCTTTTGTACAAACGCTCGACACAACAGCCTCGGATTTAACATTAATATTGAATCTAGAGTATATATCAAAAATAATAATAGTGATAAATATCATGCATGTTTTTTTTTTGCAGCAGGAGATTCTCATAAGTCGTACTCCTTAATTACATTGGCAGATATCACAAGCCTTTGTATCTCTGAAGTCCCTTCGTATATTTCCGTTATCCGCGCATCTCTGTAGTGACGCTCCGCAGGCATGTCCGTTACGTATCCCATCCCACCTAAAATCTGTTTCACAAAAAGAACCCGTAGAGTGGTAATGAGCTGAAGGACTTTTCCTTTGGTATGCAACCGGAGCCAATGGTCATCACATTAAGTTTCCCAACTTTTTAATTCTTGCAGTTCATCTCTTTCATAAAGGTTAAAATGGCACGCCCCCATAATCATAAAAAATTATGGCCTATACAGTATTTCGAGCAAAAAAAACTTTCTATTTGCCAATAAAGCGAAATGTTGAAAAGCGTTCTTTCGACCTTTCCGCTTTCATTTTCTTTTATTTATAAATTTTCTCACCTTTATTCTCTTTTCGTAACCCTTTTTATCTAATTCCATAAGCTTTTTTCCTTTATTTTTCCTCCCATTACACTTTATCTCCACCCTTAAATTCTTATACCCAAATCGTTTTCTCTTCTGTGAGTTTCCGCTTTACAACTAACGCTAACTAGATAAATTTTTTGTCTTCTCTATCTTCATGCAAAGTCTTGAGGAGAATACTTTAGTTCAAGAGGCGAATAACAAGTAAAATTTTCTGAAGGATCTCTTATCAGCGAATCGTAAAAAGAAAAGTCAGTTACCTGTATGCACTGGTGAGCACAAAATGTTGCGGCTTCCGAAGCAGCGAGTTTCGCCATGGCTGCCTCCTTCGAAAAAGGTTTTTTTAAATCTTTTAAATGAGCGGCTCTCCAAGTAAGAAGTCTAGCGCTTTCTATCCGCAATGCCATGTCTGCTATTTTTTGCTGAAACCAACACAGATCACTCTCATTAATCAGGCGAACCCGAATTATTTCTTTTTTCCGCCGTCTTTAAACGAAACCAATTTTGAATTTTGCGGGGGAGAAATTTGGCTTCGGCTTTCCCAACTTAAAGGAAAAAATGGTTTTTAAATGAGGCTTCGCGGGAAAATACTTACCATGGAAAAGAGCATCCACCTCGCAATGGCTAGGACTAACAAAAACAACAATCTAAATCCAGAATATGACGAATTCAAATTCATATTTCATCGGAATGGGTTTCCTGCTAGAAAGCCTGGAGTTTATCGCCTGACTCGTTCCCCTCCTGTTCTTGAACGACCTTCCTGGAGCGAGCGCTTGCATCGAGGACCAATGGCGGGTTGTCCATCAGCTGAGTCAGCTCATTCAGTTCCAGGTTTCGGCGAGGATCTCCGTTGGTTTGAACACTGTCAATTTTGTTCATGAGTCCTCCCATGTTTTGCATGGAAAGGGAGTTTTGAGGCAAGAGACCGTTCTTTGCCATCTGGGCGATGTGGTCGGTTACGGCTCTCTGGAGCGACTCCATGGAGTTGGACCTCATCAGCCCCTGGTTTCTATGAGTTCCTCTGAAGGACCGGCCCCTTTTTACTGAAGACCAGGCTCTCCCGAACAAGGAATGATTTCGCCTGTGCATCGGCTCAGGATTGTCCTCGAAAAGTTCTTCAAGATTTCCCGAAATGGCTCTCTTGAGCTCTGGATCCGCCTCCAGCAACTGACGAAGACCGGCTGTCAGAGTGACGGTGTTGCAGTGGTCTTTCTCCCCGTCTCGGAGTTGGTCTTTTCTCTTCTTGAACCGCCGGAAGTAATCCTGAATCAAAACGGTGGCGTAGAACTTTCCCACGGTGACGTCATCGATCTCTCCCGGAGGCGGCACGACCTGATCCAGCAGCTTCGTGCTGGTCTTCTTCCAAACCTTCCGAATGATGGCTCTTAACTCCGCATTGCATTCATCGATAACACCTTCCGTTTTTATTTTGAGAGAAGTTCTCACGACCGCGAACAAGGTGGCGTTAAAAAGAACGGTCCCGTCACTGTTCAACGGCATGTTCATGCTGACGAGGCGCTTGCAGGCCACGCGATGGGGGCACAGTTTCCCGAAGCCCAAAGGGGGTGAGATTTTCCTCAGCAGAGTGACCACGTCCAGGTGCTTGATCCGTCCCTTCGCGTCCGGGTCGTATTCGCTCCACAGACGGATAAACTCGTCCAGGTGGTGGGGGCCCAAGATGGACCAATCTCGGGTCAGGTAGTCGAAATTATCCATGATGACAGCAACGAAAAGGTTCAGGATTAGGAAGGAGCAAATCACGTAAAACGAAATGAAGTAAGGGAAGGCTATGCTTGAGCCGCACGATTCAGAGTTCGCGTCGTCTGAATTTTTATCGCATTTGGCGTCTACCGTGTCCAACATAATTTCCTGCCACGCCTCTCCGGTGGCCGATCGAAACAGCACCAACAGACTTTGAGGAAAACTTTGAAAATTATTATTTCGATTAATATTTGTTTCGGGGTCCAAGGCTATTTTGCCAAAAACCTGCATTCCGATTACGGCGTAAATGAAAAACAGCATAACGATTAACAGAGCGACATAGGGCAATGCCTGAAAAGACTTCATGAACGTCCACAGCAGGGTGCGAATGCCCTCCCCCTTGCTCAATAATTTTATTAACCGCATGACTCGGAAAAGCCGGAAAAAAGTAATTGAAATCATCCCGTCACCCCCGTGAACAACTTTATCCATTATAATATCAAGGAAACTACCTAAAACTATAATAAAATCTAACGTGTTCCAAGCGTCCCCGAAATAATTCCGAAAACGGAAAGCCGCCAGTTTGAGGACGAATTCGAGGGCAAAAACCGCAGTGAAAAACATGTTCAAACCGTCCAGGATTTCGGAGTAGACCTTCGGCTGTCCGTAATACTTCATGGCCAGGGTGACCGTATTGGCCATTATCAGGAAAAAAAGCGTGTACTCGAACGGCTGGGAGGTGACGAACCACCAGATTTTGTACTGTATTCTGTCCTTGGGGATGTACCTTCTCACGGGCTTCGCGTTCAGGGCAAACTCGATGCAGTTCCTCTGGTTTTTGTCCAGATCCACGTTCTTGTACTCCTGTTCACCCTCGTTTTGGAACGTGACGATGACGAAACCCACGAAAATGTTGATCATGAAAAAGGCGATGACTATAATGTAAATGATGTAGTAGGCGGCTACGATTGGCCTGAAGTTGTGTATGGGGCCGTAGTCCTCCACGTTGGAATCGATTGAAACGTGCAGAAGGCCAGGCCATCCCTCGAAGGTGGACACCGTGAACAACGTCAGCATGGCCTTGGCGACGTTATCGAAATGGAAATTATTCGGCGACCATTCTCGCTCTTTTCTCTCGGGTTTGTTGATGTCCCCGTCTTTGAACACTATGTACGACCCGTGACATTCTTCTTCGGTCATTTTGGACTTGTCGTTGCAGGAGAAAAACTTCCCCTTGAACAGCTGAACGCCAATCACGGCAAACATGAACTGGAGCAAGCACGTGACCAACACGATGTTGCCGATGGTTTTCACGGACACGATCACGCATTGCACGACCCGTTTTAACCCTTTCGCTCTGTTGATGGCTCTCAGAGGTCGGAGTACCCTAAGAACTCGAAGGATTTTAATGAAAGACACTGCGGAAGAACTTCGAAACATGGAAATTAATGACACGCACACAACTAATAAGTCTAAAATATTAAAAAACGATCTACAAAATGAGCCAGGGTGCAGAACAAAACCGCAGGAAATGACTTTGAGTAGCAACTCGATTGTAAAAACAGTCGTGAAGAAGTAATCGAAAGGGTAGTAAAAACTTATTTTGTTCGGACTCCGCTCTTAGAGGATCTTCAGCAGCCAGCATTGCAGAAGAAACGAGGATACAAACTAATATGATGTTGCCCACAATACTGTGGTTGCTTATTTTATGACAAAGCACTCTAAATCGATTTTTTGGTCCGAAAATGAATAACGAGGATGCATCAGGAATGGGCTCGACTTTGTTCAACTCGTCAGGTTCTGAGAGTCGTCTTCTCCTGGGCCTTGCCCGCGGCTGATTGTCTTCTCTGTCGCCCTCTCCGCCCTCTTCCTCTTCCTCCTCCTCGTCCTCTTCTTCTTCCTCGTCTTCGTCCTCGTCCTCGTCTCCCTCCTGGTAATCATCATCGTATTCCTCATCCATCTTTTCTCGTGTGTCTCCATCAAAGACGGACGACTGAGCCCTCTGGCTTCCATCTTCCTCATAACCCTCCGCGTTATCCCGGTCGTCATCAGTTTCGCAACCTCCACCATCGTCTCCTTCCATCTGTATCCGTACATCGTCTCTCGGAGACATACTCTTCCTATTTTCCCTTCTTTCTTCCTCTTTGTTGTCTCCTTCTTCTTTCTCCACGTCTCCTAGTGAGTCTGCGTCTGCCAAGTTGTCCACGGCGATAGCCAAGAAGACGTTCAGTAAAATATAATTACCGCAAATAAAGAGTATAATAAAATATATGCTCGCAACTATGCCTATTGAAGAGACGCCCCCGTAAGCCCGAATACCGTCGTACATAACGGCATTCCAATCTTCGCCGGTAAGTATTTGAAAGACGGTGAGCAAACTCTGCCAGAAGGAATCGAAATTATGCCGGGGCTTTGGCTCTGTGCTGTCGAAGTCGAACTTCCCCCCGAAGACCTGCATGCCCAAGAGAGCAAAAATGACAATAAATAAAAATAACAAAAGCAGCAAAGACGCGATCGCCTGGATCGAATTCAAAAGAGACGCCACCAAGTTGGAGAGAGAGCGCCAGTATTTGGTCACTTTGAACACACGCAGCAGTCGAATGCATCTCAGGACAGAAACGCCCAGGGGAGGCATCACGTCGAACTTCGTCAGCAGTATCTCGGCTATGCTGCCGATCACAACAAAGCAATCAAAACGATTGAACAAGGAGACGAAGTAACTTTGAAAGCCCAAACTGTACATTTTCACGAGCATTTCGCAAGTGAAGAGAGAGACGAAGACGAAGTTGGTTATCTCTTGAAAGGAATCCAACCACTCGGGTTGGCGGTAGTGTTCGGTGGCCAACACTACGGTGTTGAGGAAGACTAGGACGATGATTAACCAGTAGAAAGCCTGCGATTTAACGGCTTTGCGGCAGCTTCGGCGCAATCTCCTATTGACGCGATCCCAATCCTTCTTCTTTTTGCTCCAGAAACTTTCCTGTTGGATTTCGCACTCCTCCCCTTCGAGCAAGTCGGTGTTGACGAGTTTCGTTTTATCTTGATTGATTTCGCCTTCGGGCTCAATGTCTTCCGCCTGGGTGATCCAGTCCAAGTACCCGCGTAGGTCCTCCTCGATCTGCTGCTTCTCCCGCAGCTTTTTGAAATCGCCCCTCGACTTGGCCTTTTCTCTTTCCTTGGAAAACTCACCGGACAACACACCGAGAATCAAATTCATCACGAAGAACGCACCCAAGATCACGAGAGAAACGAAGTATATCCACTGCCAGGTGTTGCCGGAGGCGTCCTGGATCCAGTACATGACGTCGGTCCACCCCTCGAGAGTGATGCATTGGAAGACGGTCAGCATGGCCAACCCAAAGTTATCGAAATTCGTTATACCGTAGTTTGGTCCCTCCCAGCCTGGAAAGCACTTCATCTGCTGGCTGTCGGTGTCCAGCAGGGAACAATTAAACCCTGCTGTTCCCTTGAGTGCGCAGGGATGCGGATCGTCCATCCGTTCCCTCGTTTTGACGTCATAACACGTCGTGTGCAACTTCCCGGAGAACAATTCCAATCCGACGATGGCGTATATTATAATTACAAAAAGGACCAGTATTGCAATATGAAGCAAAGGCACCATGGCAAGAAGTATAGAATTTAAAACGACTTGTAAACTCGGAACGCCGGAGACTAACCTCAAAGGACGAAGCACTCTGAACGCCCGCAACGCCTTAACGTCAAAGCCTTCCTTTGTCACGTTCGTCAACGCGGTGCTGAGCAAGCCGATAACAACGATGGTGAAATCCAGAAGATTCCACCCGTTCCGGAGGTACGCACCCTGATGCAGGACAAAACCCTGAGCTATTATTTTCCCGAAACATTCGATAGTGAAAATGATTAGGAATATAATTTCTATCTGCTCCAGACTGAGGTTGGTGCTGTTGGAATCGCCGTTCGGGTAGGGGGTGTACACGGCGAGGGCGACGCAGTTCGCCATGATTGTGAGAAGGATCATGAACTCGAAGGGCTTCCACTCGACCACGGCGATGCATAGCCTTCGTATGGGGTTCTTGAGGGTCAAGCAGAAGAGCGAACGCTGGGGACGCTCCGGGACGGGTTTGCCTGTTCTGCGGGGCTGCTTCTTGGGGGGCTCCGGCGGGGGCCTGTCGTATGCCGAGCGACCGGGAGCCGGAGTTGCTGGCGTCTCAGCCGCAGTTGCAGTCGCGCTCATTTCGATTTATTCAACTACTTTAATACTATCTAAAGTAATTGTATATTTCTTTTGGTCCTTTGTGTGTTCCCTCTTTTGTCATTTTTCCTAAATTTTTATGTATCTCATTCGAGGGATGTATTTTTAAGTTTGACTCTTCAGATGGACCCGTAATGAGCTCGAGTCATTTTCCATCATCTAAACAACAGAGTAAGGCACAATGAAACAATGCGAAGGACGTTCCGAAGCACGCAAGAACGAGTGCAGTATTGAAAATCTCGGCTGCTGCTTTTAGCTCCTCCCCACTCTTTAATGAGAGTTATTAAAAATGACGAAATGCCCTTCTCCTAATTTAACGTCGAGTTCCAAACGAAAAAAAAAGTGCCGACAGAAAACCACCCAAGACTCTACAAAAGGCCTGCAGGAGCTGCAGCAATAAATTTTACGGTCTCGATGCCAAGAAAAGAGCAGCCTTCGATTTTCACAAAGCACAAAAGAAGATCTTCGTGGCAAGTACTCATTCTCAACCGCGTAAAAAATCTTTCACCACGCAGCGTTGTTGTGCAAAGACACATTAAGGAATAGTCCGTGAAATTTTTGTCAGCCGCGGCATTATCTCAAGCCTTGAACAACGGCCAAGATGGCTCCCTGATAAAATTTAGTGCGCCCCCGAACGAGAACAATTTTCAATGCTTTTAATAATGACTAACTTCATCAAAATTTACTAACTTCGCGTAACTAAACGCAAGAACCTGGGAGATGGAATGTTTTGTGCTTTTTTCCTATGTCCATAAATTCGGGAAACTCTGGATGGGTGCTCAACACCGCTTTTATGCCACTAAAATTCCATTCCAATGAACTAATCCCAAACAAACTTTTAAACTTTTCATACTCGGGCAACTTTTCCACCGATTCTGATATTTTCCTTACAGTCAAAAAAAGAAAATTCCGGGATTTATTTTGAAAACTTTCAAAATTTAATTTCGAACTAAAGAAAAAGGCAGAGAATCTGTCTCTGTTCATTTTAAATTCATTGATTTATTCTTGTGAGGCCCAACTGAAATTAGGCTCTCGACAGAAACTTGCGATCCTCCAAATGCAGAAGGAAATTCACTTTCCCCGGGGTTCAAATTATCGAACGCACTCCAGGTCTTGGCCTTGGCTGAGGATCTCATCTCAGTGGCATTAGGAGTCAAAGTTCTGGGAACTGTCGCTGCCGGGAGTTTATGAGCAATCACCAATTTGGAAGCAATTAATTAGGGTCAGGATGATCCGCGGGACGTGGGGGAGAGTATCCCTTTTGATGCGGCAGGAAAATTTGCCCGCAGCGAGGAAAATTTCCCAAGCAGATTGCCATCATTTATACAAAATTAAAGTCCCGACATTCAGAAAAGTAATTTTAGAGGGTTTTTCAAAACGGGGAGAGCCTTATTTCTGATCAACCGCGGGATAATAAACAAGGATAACAATAGAATTGTCACTGTAAACCACGGAGTGATTCCAAAGATAAAAGCTAAATTGAAGAGCGAACGCAGAAGACGGTGAAAATGTAATATTCTTGATATTGGGTTAATGATGGGCTCCCTAGTGTAACACAAGCAAACAGATGTTTTTTCGAAACGAACGATAGGAAGAATCTTTTTCTCGGGAAAGGGCCGTAAAAAGCATTTTCAGGTTAGGAGTCTTCCTGCTCTTAGGGGAAATCTAGCTTTGTAAATTTTAAAAAAGCCAAAATGCACTTTCCTTCAATTCTCTAATTCCCCGAAAGAATCCCGAGTGAATGTTTTGTGCGAAAGGAAAAGGGAAAAAATTGGCGCCCTTTTTCCCGAACCACTTTCAAATAATTTCTTGTGTTACAATTTATTTTTATAAAATTCCCCGCCGTTTCCTGCTTTTAGGTTAATTAAGTTTCCGGTTCGAGAGTTTCTAAATTTAATTGCACATGAAGATCAATTTTAATATCAATTTAAAAAAGTGATGGGGCTTTTCAAAAAAAAAAATTCTCCCCTATTTCCAATATACAAAATAAGGGAAGCAGCTCATTTGAAATGCTGCGAAGAAAATCCTTCCAGTCAAGGTGCTATTCGGCTACTTTCACTGCGACGAAAACTTCACTTTGATTTATATCCTCTCAGCTTCCTTCTTTGGCTCTATCTCACATCCTTTTACTGCCTTGGCACGGCTTTTCTTTTTATCATCCTTATCTTTCTTTAAGGTGAACTTCCTTATTCATTCTGCTTTTAATCTTCGGACGTGATTAATCGCTTTTCACAATGTCCGACTCTTACATCCCTGATTAATTTCACGGAAGAATTAATTTTTTCTGAGATAAACAAAAAAGGGAAACTTATTGGAAAAGTAATAATAAATTAAATAAAAGCAAGAACAGAGGGTAAAATAATTAGTGCAAGCGGGGGGTGAACGCGAATGAATAAAATTAAGCGGGGAGAAGAATATAACCTCCGTTTCCCGTACTTTAATGTAAATAGTCATTAAAACGCAATGCAATTTTACATTCCAAACTTAAATTATATTTCAGATATACTCGAATACATTTTGACCCCGACATCACGGGGAATATTTTAAGCAGGAAAATCAACTGAAGTAGGTACGAGAATTCAATCAAGGAATTTAAATAAAATATCTGTCGCTCAAATCCAAATTCCACTGAAGTCAGGACAATTCAGGAGAGTGTACGCAAACATTCCGGGAACTTAACACCGGACTTATATAACTAATAACAGCACCTGATAATTCTACTCAGCATGAAATCCAATCTTCTCAGAATCTGCGAAAACTTAACTTAAAATTCATTAATTTCAAGTCAATATTTTCGAGAGACTTATTCAAGAGCCCTCATTATTTCTAAAAGAAAGAAATATTAGGCTCTGAAAACACCCAATTTATTTTTCTGAGAAAAACGACATTATTTTAAATTAATGTAAATGCCACGAGCAGCACATCTCCTTCTCCTGCGGAGAAAGCGAACATTCTATGAAAACATGAATGAAAATTCTATCCAAACTAATGGAAACTTTCTTTATGGCCCATTCCAATGACGATTCAATGGCTGAAATGCTTAATCAAAAACATTTGGCTGAGTTCGAATCACACTGTGAAAGCTTTAAAGTTGTAAGAATTTTATTTGGAAAACTTTTAATAAAGTCTAAGCGGGCGAACACTTCTGCTTAAAGTTTAATTATTCTTTTAATCGCATTCACATTTGAAAAATTTTATAAACCTAACCTTTGTCACTGTTAGTGAGGCTGGGAAATTTATAAACCGATTCAATAAAGCATGGAACTACAGAAAACTTAATTTTCTCCAATCGTACAAATGAACAAAATATATAATTTCATAGGTCTAACAATAAATCATTAATTGAAAATTTTTCAAATACAAAAATAAAGGACTTAATATTAAAAGTAAAGGGGGGGGGGAAATAAGAAAGGGAAAGAGTATAAAATTTTTTTCACTTGGAATGTAGTCAATTACAATGTTCAGAATTCGTGTAATTTTTTTAAAAGGGAGAACATTAACAGTGAGGCTCGCTATTTAATGAAAAAATGGAAAGGCCCGACATAAAAAAATCCATAAAAGTGCGAAACGGTTTCTTCTCTTAAGTAATTTTAATAAAGCGACAACAAAATTTTCAGTATTCGTTGTGAAAATTAACACTTCCAAATTGATTCATTTAACTTATTTAAATTAAAAACCCCGAGGAGCTTACCGAGATAATATTCAAATTTTTCATTCTATTCACTAAATCGGGACTGATTATTACACTTATTATCGCGGTAGTTATCAACAGATACGATTGATCCGTGGGGGAGTATTGTTTTCTGTTGTTTTTATTTAATCCTTTTTATTTGTCTTAACTTTAAATATTGTTTTTATTGTTTTGCAACAAGTTTTTGCAACCTTATAATACTTTTCAAGAAACAATAATTAAAATAAACCCCAAAATAAATTTTCATCGATAATACCGTAATCTAATTGCAAAGGCAACTGACTCTTACACCCACTGAAAAGGTCCGCAGGAGAAAAGGTGGAAAGGATCGAGATGACTTCATCCCTTTATATTTCGAACCATTCGGATGAGTCATCTAGACATTATTACCTTATCAGCGAATAAATCAAATGTGCTTTGGACAGCAGAAAATTCTGAAAAGCGAAAGGTAAATAAGTCTAAGGTTACACCCCGTTAAAAACAGCAGAGCAGAGCGTTTCGAAACCCGAAAGTCAACGAATAAAAATTACTTGGCTGATATTCACATTAAAAGCCAATGACAACAGCACGCCACAGGAGCACTTTACAAGTTACTCTTCTGGAACCTTTCAAGCATTTTTCCAAGAAATTTTCTCGCTTTGTGCTGCAAAATGTATATGTTTTTAAAATTTCTAAAATCATTTCAAAACCATTTTATCGAGAGCAAATCTTTTGGAAAGGAAAATCAGAATGAAAGTGAAAAGTCCCTTCGTTTGGAAAGCCTTGTAAATGTAAACAGAGGTGTTGACTTCGCCGAAAGGTTCGAAGTTCTGCGCTATTGGACTCTCGGAACTTGAACGAGCGAAAAAAGAAACTAAAATAGATTACTTTTCGGCTTTAAGGGTTTGTTCTGAGTGTAATAAAACTGGAAGAACGAGTAACAAGTTCTTTGGTAAATGAATAAACCTAATAACGTCGGAAACAATTTTTTTCTTTTGGGGAAAGTCAACAATTTTGATTCAGTAAATAAAATTGAATGAAGAGGAAACAAAGTGGTTTTTTAAAACCCGTCTCTCTAAACCGGAATGACATTATGAAAAAGTTTCCATCGGTTATAATGAAAAACAGTTCCCATACAGAACAGAAAGCGGACAGTAGAAGAATAGGTCGAGGAAAAATAAAAACTCCTTTCAGCCTATAAGATAGCTATTAATACACCACACCGGGGAATACTGCAATGATTTTCCCTTTCCCTAATTAAAACTTATGGCTGGTCCTCTGCAATATATCAATTCAAAATAAGTTACTTATAGTGAGCTGAGGCGGTTAAAAGAAAAAGAAAAACATTCGTACAGTAGCCTCATCTCCTTTCGAAAGACTAAAGATATTTATTCTGCTGGTTTCAAAGCTTGCATACAAAATAAAGTGATTTTCTCAGGGAGATAAAGGTTATCCCATTCTTGGCAAGGAGTCCTCAAAATCTGCCGGAAGGGGGAGAAAAAAGCTTGAAAAATATCCGGATGAAATAATTTCAGAAAAGTTGGAAAAGTCCAAAAGTGTTAAAATATTTCAGTTTAATTTCCAAATAAATCCGTGAAAATACACCGAAACAGTGACTGAAAAAAAGATAAAAATAAAAACTTTTTAAGCTTAAAATTTTCATCAGACATAAAAATTCAATAGCATTATATCCGGGGGATACATGGGAAATCCAAAGGGTTATTTCCACAAATAAAATCAACCCCCAAAAAAAGGAAAAAATAGGAAATAGATTTTCAATAAAAAAAAAATATCGATGGTTATTTATGGTTTAGACTTCATCATATTAATTCGGCTAGAAAAAACTCACCCTGACCCGAAGACACCCCAACGAAACTTTTTTTTTTAATGGAAAAAAGTGGAAAAAATTTGATTGCGATAAATCCTCTGACGTAAAAACCTGATATTCCTCTCTCAAAGACATCAATTTTAGTGTCTATTTTTGATCAAACCGCATTAACCCGCTTAATTTGGTCAAACTGATTTTTTGAATCAACCCTACCGGTTGGAAAAAATGATAGCGATGACTATCTTTAATCAGAAAGTCACTTTGGAAATATCTACAGAAAACTGGAATCGTTTTAGACAATTACATTTCGCCAAAACCTCAGTTTTTTCTCTATCTCTATTTAAGGCATTTTTCTGGAGTATTTGATCCACCCTTAATGCTCCCTTCCCTTCCGTGCACCCCGCCTCCCTTTTTCCTTTACCCTTCTTTCTTTACCGAGAGCACTTTTCACAAATTATATCTCAGAGCTCTATGCATTTAGAGTTTATGCACCATTCTTCCCACCAACTGTCTTTAAGTTTTAAAAAGCTTTCTCATTTTCCCTTCGCTGCCTCTTTTTTTATTTTAAATTTTTCCGTGTCATAGCTGATGCGGCTTAATTAAGTCCCTGACATTATTAATATCAGTTGTTGGGAAAATTTTTTAGAGTAAAGAAGAAATTAATAACATAAAAAAAGCACTTCTCACTAATTTGAAAGGTCAGAGTTAATGTTACATAGGTTAATTTTCGATAACCCGAATGATTCTGCTGATTTAGCATTTTTGAATTTTGTTTAATTTCATAGACAAAACAGCAATACCATCTATTTTTGTGCATCTAAAGAATTTCGCGACTCTCTTTGTTCAAGTTTTGCATGGAACACCCCACCAATCTGATTGCGAATCGTGAATTTTCAGTTTTTCACGCGACCACTGTGAAGGATTTAATTTTTCAGCAATTTCATTAGAAGAGGATCAATTGGCGAAAATAAATCGGCAACAACAGTGTCGGGGATCAGGTTTCAATGCACGAGGTTGCCGTTTCTGGTGTTAAAGAGGCCGACGGAGGTCTATTTCAAAGAATCAACTCCAGAAACCTCCCCTTCTCATCTTTTCCACCCCAAAGTGTTTTACATTCAATGTAATCCAAACTCAGAGGAACAACGACTGGGAAAATATGCTCACATAAACATCAAATAGAAAATTCCCGTAAAAAAATGACGTCACAGCTAGAAAAAGGATGATAAATTCGACCTTTGACATTTCGGCCTTTTTCCTTTTTCATTTATAATGAATGTTAAGAGTTTTGCCTCTTTTAAACGATGCTAAAAAAAACCAACCAAATGTTTTTTAGATCCCCATTTATTTTTTGGAGTGAATTAGTCAAAATAATCGCCATCTTCCCTATCCCAAGTCTGGAGTCATTCTTTGCGGGGGTACGAATTGTTTTGCTTTTTTTTAAAATCATCGACCGACAACATTTTTTATACTGTTACTGCTTAGCTGTCAAAAGTTCAATATTTCCTTCTTCGGGGAAAATCCAGTTTTCACATAAATTGAAGCAAGTTTTTTTTCCATTTCTTAGTTGCAATGAGGGCACTAAAACTGTTTACCATTATCAAACATGCATACAAGAGTTATAAAATATGGAATGTTACTGCAATATCGGCTGAAAGCGCTCGCAAAGTAATGGAAACAGACATGGAGTCAGCTTATACAGTATATTTCTTCTCAAAGGCATAATTTCTTTAAAATCTTTGAAATGACAGCAAGTAATACCTCAAAGGAAAAAAATAAAATCTCAAAATAATGTCGATAACCTATTCTTTACCTTCGCGAAAAGAAGTTAATTGTGGAATTTTATCAATGTTAGCCAAAAGTAAAGATTCTTTGAGAAATATTAAACTGATTGGCGGTCCGCTCTCCCAGAAATAATTTCAAATAAACTGAGCCAGGGTCTTGTATATATTTAATTTTTTTCAATTTTACCTCTATTTTTCTCTAAATTCCCTTTCCCAAGGTTTAAAAAATCGCTGATAGACACAAGTTTATAGGGATACAGTAAGTTCAATAAATAATGAGAAACAATGATGCAAACATTCACCGTTGATTATTACGTTATCGAACGGGGGAATCATTGCAAATTTTAGAAAATGTGTTGCAGTTCGGTGAAAATGAGTAATGACTGCAAGAAACGAGAAAAAAGTCATTTTCGATGGAGTTGGCAGAATTAGAGTTGACACATGTTTTATCCTGTTACCGGGATGAATGAGTCACAAACTTTATCAAAGAAATGGGAGCGACCTGGATTTTGTTATTTCGAATTCAGTTCTTACTTAGCAAAACTTCTCAAGTTAAAGTAACGCCAGTTCCTTACACATGGCTGACGCGGGGATTTATAAAATCCTTTCATTACATACTCCACTCGCTGAGGCAAAAAATGTAACTTCATTAAGATTTCCAATTTCTGAAGGACATAACAAGAGTTGATAAACCAGTTATAGAATACACTCAAAGTGGTGTGCGTTCCCATAACAATTACTATGTACAAGCTTGGATCTAAAAATATATTCAACCCGGGTGTTCGCGTTTCATACATCGAAAAATATCTCCCGATTAACAACCTTGAACTCTTCGAGTAATGCTTGGGGTAATTAAATTAAAGTAAATTAATTCCTCCAGTTCATCTGTTATCACCAGGAAGCAATTTGTCAAATGATTCCTGATATCCATTCTCTCCGTCAGAAAATAATATTTCCCCGGTCCAAACTTCATTTAATGTCAGAAATTATTTTTTATTTCCCACTGCTGATTCACAGCCCTAATCATCAATATTTTTTTAATCACGCAAGAAAATAATAAATATAATTTGGTCAATCGATTCATTCGAAACGCGGTATTTCGGAATGTAACGTAATTATGTGAAAAATTTCCTTAGTAAATTCAAATTAGAGTAAAAGTCTTTCGTCCTTTTTTTATATCTGGTTATCAAAAGCAACGAAAGATAATGCAATAATTTAATTTCTTTTCATATATCTGGAGGTAAGCCAGAGGACGAAGCTAGAAAAGGCCGTCAAATAATTAGGATACTTTTAAATTAATAATGATTCAAAACGGTGCCAATTTTTATCTGTCTGCTCATGCAAATTGATAAATTTAAAGCGAAACCGAAAAATTTCACGGATTATATGAATGAAATATTTGGACATGCATAAATCGCCACAAATACAATTACCACCCTTATCTGCAGCATCCGTAATTGCTAACAACTAACGACAGAAATGGCGGATTCGCAAGTGACACTGGAAATGAATGTATGAATTTGAATTTATCGGGTCGGAATGTGTACTCGCCACGGAAACCCCGGCTGTAATTCCCTACAGCCAAATTAAGCAAAATACACTCAAAACACACTAAAAATAGACACTTAATAATGAATGAGGCACTGTAAAATACTTTTTTTCGGAAATTTTTATCTTATAACATCGACGAACACTGGCAATATTTTAACACTGATAGGAAAACGTAAATAAAAACTCGAATGAAAACTAAAAATGTAAACGAAAAATTCCGTCCTGCATTACTAACTAAACAAAAAAAAGGAAAAACGAAAAAGAAAAGGAAAAAAAGGTAAAAAAACTAGCCAAAAAATGTAGCTCGCGTAAAATAATAATTTCAACCAAAGCAATGAATTAAGGATGGATTTGTCGGCCGGTGTTTAACATATGAATAAATAGGTTTCGTTAGGGATTTCGAGTTTATAGCAGACGATGTGAGGAAAAGTGGCGGGAAACGAAGAACACACGCACCGTAAGCTATACGTGCGACGTTCGTCCCCGTTGAGTAAAGACATGCGTCTTGCAAGGCGACACCCGTGCGAACACAACGACGCAAAGCGTCTCCTATATTTACTCCCGTAATAATTTTTAACCTATATTTACTCCCGAAAAAAGGGGTTAAGTGCAAAAAAATTTAAAATTTGGCGCTTTTTTAACTTTAAGGCACTTGGAATCCCAGATTTCGTAGTCAGATTCCAGTTTAATACAAAAATTATAACCAAAATAGTATTTGGTACAATAAAATACAAACTGAATGAAAAATTCACCAAAATACAAATTAATTTCAACAAATTTGAATCAAAGCTCATACATGAATTATTATCTCCAAAGCAATTTTTAATTAAATTCCAATGAACTTATTTTTCTCCTTATAAAATGAATTCCTATAATTAGCATTTTACCAAAATAATTCAGTCAATTTTAGTTATATGTTTTAAATAAAATAAAAATCAATTATAGATTAGTTAATATCATAATACTGCAAAAATATTAATTACCTGAATTGATTGTAATTTTAAAATGGACTGACCAAAGGCATTTCTTTTTGATGCATATTCTACTGCACAATCAAGAGAAGCTTGAGCTATGCCCAAAGCTTGAGAAGCTATTCCGATTCTACCAGCATCTAAAGTCATCATTGCTATTTTGAATCCCATTCCAAGTTCACCTAACAACATAATTAAAAATATCAGAATACACTCTATAAATACAACCTCCAGTAATTGGTAGCTACCTAATAGTGCATCTTTTGGAATTTTGCAGTCTTCAAATATCAAATTACAAGTTGAACTTCCTCTAATTCCCAATTTGTCCTCTTTTTTCCCCAAAGATAAACCTTCAGTAGGTTTATTAAAAAGAAAGGCACTGATTCCTTTATGTTTTTTACTTCTGTCTGTAGTGGCAAAAACTACTGTGGCTTCTGATTCATATCCATTTGTAATCCATGCCTTGGTACCATTTAAAACGAACCCTTCATTTGTTTCTGTTGCTGTTGTGCTTGCTGCACCTGCATCACTACCATTTCCTGAAAAAAATTGTTTCAAAATCTGAGCATCCAAGTCTACAAAACTGATACAGCACAAAAACTGTTAGTTATGTTTTGGAAAAAGTAAAAAATCAAAACAATGAATATAAAAACATGGATGAACCATACTTGAGCTGTGCAACACAGCTCTGAAACTGTGTAGATAATGCAACTGCCAGCCAAAGAGCTTTATAATTCCCACTTAAAACATTTACCTGGTTCACTAAGTGCAAAACATCCCACTTTAACCCCTGTAGTAAAAGGTGTTATGAATTTCTTCTGTTGATCTTCTGTTCCAAATTTTAATATTGGGCCAATATATAAAGAATTATTCACACTCATAATGACTCCTGCTGATGCACAGCCTCTTGAAATCTCTTCCATGGCAATTGAATAGGCCAAATAATCCAAACCAGTGCCTCCAAGACTTTCAGGAGCATCTATGGCCATTAACCTGTAAAATTTTAAGAAATTTCATTCAGTTATCCAGTTAACAATTCTTTAAAAAAGTGTGCCATCTTAAATGTTCATTTAAAAACTCTACTTCTATTTTTGTAGTTGAGTTAAATTTAAAAATAGATTTACAATTTAGTTTCAAGCAATCCATTACAAACCCTAACTCTCCCATTTTCTTTATTTGATCTCTTGGAAACAAATGCTCTTTGTCAATTTTTGCTGCCACTGGTTTCAACTCATTTTCTGCAAAATCTCTGCAAGTTTTCTGTAACATTTGATGGGTTTCTGGAAGTGTTGCCAAAGATGCAATTTCACGATTGCAGGCAAAACTCAGACAATTCCTGAAAACTAAACGATGGTTTAATTTAGACACTGCAACAACCAAAACTCCTCCAAAGTTCAAATTAAGGCTTTGAATTTCAGTCAGTTTACTAATTATTAATGCTTCAAATTCTTAAGTTCTTAAAAATCGCTAATTTTTTGGTGATTTTTTATTTCATACAGGAAAAAAATTTTTTGGCTTTTCTATTTTAACATATTTGTATGATTTTTTCACATCAAATAAAATTGGCAAGTTAAGTTTAATTTAATTATAATTTTTCTATCCTAATTCAATTTGCATGCAGTTGTTTAGATAAACCACTTCGTAAGATTTTTAATTCAAAGTAAGCATCCGCCAAATACTATTTTGCCAATCATTTTGCCACTGTATAATAAAAACTATTATTTATAGAATTAGTGATAATAATTCAAATTAGAGATTAGAGCAGTAACCCACCTGGTCGAAAGAACATTTTTAAACTGAAGGAAATACTCTGCATAAAAATATATATTTTAAGAATATAAAAAAAAGTAAAAAATTCCGAAAATTAAGAACTAACGGAAGTTTTGCAATCGGAACAGTTTTTCTGCTGCCACGAAATTATTCCGATGTTACGAAGTTCAACTGATCTTTGCTCTTCGTTTATTATCCATTTATTTTTTCCTATTTGTCAGTCACCAGGCCCAAGATAATCGCTTAATTAAATAACGTTTAGGATGTTTACTGTTTTGACAGGTTTAAGGGAAAAGATTTTAGTTAATTAATTTTATTTTCCAAACGACGCATTCCACGTTAAAAAATTTATGGCATTCATTTTTTTATTTAGCTTAATTCCTTTCTGTTGTTCTCTGCATTCTTTAACATTTTGATGTTATGCATATTTTTATTTGGGATTTCTCTTAAGCATTCTTTTTTTATTCGAGGAAATGACTAGTATGAAAATAAATGAATATCGTCTTCCAAAACTCGACCGCTTTTAGATCTTCTAAAATATAAAAATCTATACCTTTACTTTATCAAATCAAACTCTTAATTTAGATTAAATGCTTATTTTGTAACATTTTAAAAGTCTAAATGTAACTGTAAATAAAAAAGTTTAATTTAGAATAAAAAGCAGAAGGAATTTTAAGAATCTTATTATTCAAATAATTTTGTTATGTGGTTTACACTCTCGTGGAACAGTTTTGGAAAACATTAGAAAAGGAAACGTTTTACAGTAAAAACTTGGAAATTAATTAATTCAAATATATGCGTATATTTGGTGTTAAAAGACAGGTGCATCGCTACAGTTGGAATTCGTGCACAAATTTACTTTAATCAAATTTAAAAAACTTCCAAAAAGCATAAAAGATCTTTTTTAAACAGTACATGATAAACTTCAATAAAATTAATTTAACCGTTAAATATTTACAGGCACTAATAGTCTAATAAATAATTCTGAAGACTTTCATAACTATCAATAGAATAATAAAATTTTATTTTTTTTCCATCTTTGAAAATTGAATAAATTTAACTTTTTTAAAACCCGACAAAATTTGAAGTGCTTTTTTTTAAAAGAATACATTCACTGAGCAAACAAAGAGCCTCTGAGGCTAAAAAAGTAGAAAGATCAGCTGTCTTCTTGCTTGTTTTCTTTCGCTGATGACACGGAGACGATATCCTGTGGCAACTTCTTCAGAGGCATGCAGTCGAAAGAATCTTGGGCCGATAAACTTCGGCCAGAAGTTTCCAGGTTTTCGTTTCTCTCGGATTTCCCGAACGGATTCTGACAACACAAAAAAACATTTATGAATTCCTATTTACGTATCTGTGTTCAAAAATTCAGCAGTTTTATAATAAATAAGTTTTTTTTTGATGTAATATTCAAATGATTAAAACTGCCATAATATTATATTATTCATACTCTTATATCTTATTTATTTATAATTTTTTCCAAAATAATAACTTAAATAAATTTCTTTAACATTACAAACTAAGAAAGAAAACTTTTTTTTGAAAAAGTTTGAGTAGTTTTTTTACAGACAGAACACAATAATTACTTAATATCCCGCAAAAAAAGTTTGTTTTTCGACAGCTTTTTTCTCTAAGGAATTCAATCCCACTTCCTCTGGTGATTACTATTTCAAAAGTTCACACTTGTTATCGATTTTGATGAAAAAAGCTTGACACAAACCTGGAAGGAATGTTTTTTAAGCATGGCTTTAACAAGAATAAGAGTTTTGAGTTTTGGCACTGAAGTCACCACTTTCATCATGTCTTCTTCCGTGACTTCGACCAAAGAACAATTTTCCTCTTCTGTGGGTAGCGGAAAAGCTCCGTGTGAGGTTACCCAAGAATGCTCCTAATGAACAAAACGATTCACCGAATTAATCACTCTCTCAAAAAAAATTAACAATAACTCGCATGAATTCTCACCTTCACTTGTTGTAGATTCAGTCTCTTCGAAGGATCTTTGTGCAGCATTTTTCTTATCAAGTCTTTCAAATCTTCACTGATTTCCGGCTCGGGCGGAAACTCCACGGGTTCATTCTTTATTTTGGCATAAAGGGCAGCAATATTCTCATCGTGAAACGGCACTTTCCCGTACACGAAAGCGTAGACAGTGACGCCCATTGACCAAATATCTGATGCCTGTAAAAAGCCAAACACCAACTGTCACCCTGGGAAGCTTTTATTCAAAGGTGGATTATAATAAGTTGCGTGACAAAAGAGTGAGTGCTTTGCTTAGAAAATGGTTAAATTTACCTTCCCGCTGAATTTCTTATTGCTTAGAGCCTCCGGAGCTAAGAAAGCTGGAGTTCCTGCGGTATTGCTTAAGAATGCATCGTTTCCATCGAATTCATTGCAAACGCCGAAATCAGCGATTTTTATTTGGCCTGTATTGCTGAGGAGAAGATTGGACGGTTTTATGTCTCTGTGAATGATGCGCTGATAATGCACTGGAATCAAAAGAAAGCCACAAAATTAATTTGATGATTTAAGTGGATTTAAGTGTTTGAATTGGATGTTTCTTTGGTTCAAATAGATGTAGTCGTTCGTTCATTTATCAAAGCTTTCAAAATTTTAGAAACTCTTCAATCAAAAACATCATAATTTTTAACGACAATTTAAGGAAACTTGCGCTTGTTCACTGACGCTTTCGAAAATCCACCGGTAAATCAAAACAGTACTTACAGTATTCGATTCCCAGAATGACATCTCTGAAATAACCCCAAGCCTCCTTTTCCGAAAGGGGATATTCAGTCGGAACGTGTAAAACTTCACCCTTTTCTACGAGTTCGAACACTAAAAAAAAAGAAAACAGTCTAAAAACACATACGTCTTGAGAATTGAAACTAACATAGTCATTTCACGCTCAAATTAGTTCGACAGACAATTTTATACGCTTTTTCGAAAATACTGTTTTAGAAAAAACTGGAAAAAATTATCTGGAATTCAACCCAAATAACAATTACTGCAAATAATATAATATTTAGTAAAATATAATAAAAATATTAAATATCTAATATAACGTACAATATTTATAATATATAATAGAATATAATAAAATAATAAATCTAATGAATAACATTTAATAAAATATAAGTAATAAAATAATATAATAAATAAATGACAAACAATATTTGTAAAAATGAATTGTCATCATAATGATTCAAAACAGGAAATTAATATTTAATTAAAAAATTTATTGCTCTGAATGTTCAGAATTTCTTACCCAGGTACAAATTGTCTTCGACAGGATCGTCGAGGACTTCGATCAGCTTGACAATGTTAGGATGGTCGAGCTTTTTCAAAATGGCGATCTCTCTGTAGACTCTTTCCAAAGGGGGGTTTTTGTAAGGCTTGCTGGGGTCTTTCCTGTTAGGCACCATTCGACCGAATATTCCAGCTTTTTTCAACAGCTTTTTCTTTGACAAAACTTTCATTGCCTGTAATTACAAGGTGAGAGTTTCCAATTAAAGATTTATTTAGCATTATAACAGTAGTTCCCAACAAACCCAAATAACTTAGTAAAGAAATAACAAATTTTGAAAAAAAAATTGAAAAACTTAAATTTGTTAAAACTATTACGGAACCCCAACGAAACAGATATCGAAGAATGTTACCATAAATTATTATGAAATAGCAATAAAAGATTTTACACCAAAACATAAAATGCCTCATCAAATTAATTTAAATTATTTACTGTTTAATTATACTCACATAATGTGTGCTGTCTTCCTCACTGTAGGCGAGTTTCACAAGCCCGTAAGAACCCTACAACGAGAGACAAAATTTTATACATGCATGAGTATACATTTTTTCATTTGCCCCCTTCGGAGGAAACGCCTCCAGAAAATCACCTTTCCCGGAAGGCCCTTCACTCACTCGGGAAATTTTATGGATGAATATTGCATTTCTTTTCCGCGGAAAAGCCCGAAGGGGGCAAAAGCAAGTGTGATTCGCTACAGAGACTGCGAGAAATTCCCTTTTTGAAAAAGGACGATTTTCTCTCCGAAAGATCAAAAAAATTCCACTTAAGTTGTTTTTGTCTACGGTTTTCAACAATTTTGTTATTATATTCTCATCAAATTTTAATGGTTTTTTTGCATTAGTTAATAAGTTTATTCTAATTTTTTTTCAAAATCTCTGATGGCGATTAACGCTTTCATTATCTCAATGCCTACAACGAAAGTAGAGTAGTATGAGAACCCCATTCGCACCCTCAGAAAACTTATAAATTATCCTGAGGGGTGAGGAATGCAATTACGGAAAATAATTCAGTTGAATAAATGAATTTTTAGCGCGTTTTCAGTAAAAGCTTTCGTTAAAAATAATCCGTTATGCCGGATGAAAATGAGAATCAAAAATACAATATGCAACCAAAAATTAAACAATGTAATTCTTTCTAAGAATTGAAAAAATCCAACTGGAGAATGCATTGTTTTTCCAGCAAAGGGATTTCCAGCAGCTCAGTTCAACCATAAAATGCTTTATCACGTACTCGATATTTGTAATTTATGCCTCACAGCGACTCATCGTAAAAATGGTTCCAAATTATTTGACTTATTGCGGGAAATAAAAGAAATCTGACTGACGCATTTACACCATTTTTTCTTTTATTCCCCCGGAAAAGGACATTTATGGGGAAACGTCACGCGAAAGAGGATTGTTATTTTGACTCCTGTGGCAAACCGACCAGAGACGGCTGCCTGAAATGCCCTGTCATCCCAAGAGGGCGACAAAAATTCACATTTTCTTCTTCGTTAGGTTCAAGAAAAATATGAGTGTATGCCTCCCAACCACCGGCGGGAACCACAGACGTCCTATCAACTTGATATTCAGTGAGAGTTTTCAGAAATAAATTTTCTCTTGGGAAAGAGACCGGAAAATTGCATAGATTTTCATAAGAGAAAAGGAACATTCCCCTTCTTTACTGTTTTAATAGAGTTTTCCCCACTTTCAAATTCATTTTTTTTTTCTCGCATTAAAATTTTTCACTTTTCTCTTCACTTAACCAATTTATATAACCCATTGAGTACCAACTATGAAATTTCTCGTATTAATTGTATAACAAAACTGCCGGCTACGAGATATCTCGTAGTGGAATTTTTGACAGTAATTTTATACAGAAATTTCAGCTCATGAATTTTATTCAATGACGTCAGCTACGAGTTATCTCGCATTGTTTTTTTTTAAATAAAAATTGGAGTAAATTCCATTACAATATTGCATCAGTATCTAACAATTGTATTTTGTATTCTTCAAAATAAAACTTCGGTACCCATCGAAAGGCGATATAAATTTCTCAGCCACTCAAAGGGTTAAAAAATAACCGCAAAACCCAAAAACCTCAGGACTTGAAATCAAAAACGGAGGTTTTCTATGCAAACCGAAGAAAAACATCCCCAAAAAGTTTTATCTGAAAATGAGCTTTAAAAGAAACCGCACGAAATTCTTTTTCGAAGGGTTTTGTTAATGAAAGAAAAGCTGCAGTCGGTTATCCATTCATTAATCATTTTTCTCTGAGCGTGAAAAATAAGAAAAAAGGAAATCCGACCAAAACTTATTTGGGAAAACCACCCCTGGGATTTCCCAGGTTCAATACTTCAACAGCAGCCGAATGAAATCCGGCAAACGGCCAAAAAGTCCATTACATTATTATTCCCACAAACTTTTTTTTCATCATTTCAAACAAATTGTTTTTATCACGAGCTCTCAGGAATCAATCATGAGAGTTGTGAATGATAAGATTATTCTCTCGATTCGTTGCCGCCTCTCTTGGAAAAAAACTGAAAAAATTTCACGAGAAAAACATCATTTTCTTCTCGTATTAAACTGTTGTCTCGACAGCGGCCTTCTCATCATTAATCACTGCGACAACAAAAAACTATGAAAAGAATGAGTTTTTCGGGAAAAATTCAAAATCTTTTTTTTAGTTTATTTTTCTACTCTAACAAGAAATTTTCTTCAATTTTTCACGAGTGAAATTCAAGGGGAAAATTGGAATGCACGAGAATGTAATTTAAAGTTTTGTATTTTTCTAAATCTACCAACAACAGTGGAGTTTTCGAGAAAGTTTCTTTAACCTGTTGCCACTCTCAACCGTTTTCATCTGACTTTCAGAGAAGTCTAATGAAAGATTCCCTCTGCCAACTTTTCCCAACATTTTCCGCCTCAATAAAAAAAGTGTCGTCATTTTGACTGATCAATAATCTTTCCTGCAACTTTTTACCAATTTTGCAGAGATTTTCCAAACAATTTTCTGTCATTTTTCTTTTTTTTTTTGTTTTCGCCATTAAATTCACCTTCTGTTGTTTTTCTTGCCCTCCAACTTAATTGATTAGCTCTTCCGGATATTTTCATCAGCCAAACAACCCCGCAAACATTTCCCAGAAATATTTTATCTGTATTTTATTTTTAAAACGTATCTCTTAAGTTTTATGAAACTCTTTTGAAAATCCCTCAATATTTGTTTACTCTTTTCTCGATCCGGATTTTATTGAAAGTGATTCCTTCGGTACATTAATAAAATTTTATAATTTCCGTCGAAGCAGTTTGTGAAAACCTTTCCCCATTGAAATATGAATAAAATATCGTCAGAGAGTTGACATGAAAAGCAAAACCCAACTTTCCAAGTTATGAGATATTCGTGAGATATGTAAGACGTATTTTATGTGTTCATTCGTCGCTTTTTCAACGAGTTTCTTGACTAAACAATTTCTTTTGCTTCTCTAACCTGGCAATAACCCAGTCTGCAGTAATTTGAGACCTCTGAGTTGTGTCAATGTCCTTCAGGTTCAGTCAGTTAACTTCGAATTGAAATTCAGATCCAATTTTGATTTGATTAATTCGAATTATCTTAATCCTTTCACATTTATACTGGAGAGTCAAAATCTTGCAAAAATGTCACGCGCTCGGTTTCAGAAGCAGAAGTTTTGAATTGGAGTTTTTTCTAAAGAAATTAGTTAAAGGAACTCCGCCTTGGGAAATTGAGGTTTTCATTATTTCCTTAAGGATCTCTACAAAACTTTTTATTGACACAAAAGACCAAATTTTGAAGAGCGCCTCGGGTGCAGTATAGGCATTTATTTCAAATTTTTTCGGCGTAGGTCAAATCCTTTTACCAAGAAGTTTTGGAATGTATTTCAAAATTAAAATCGGTAACCATTTCGACGGAATTGGAAGTTTTGTTCTGAAGATTTTTGTTGAAGTAAAACGAAAGAGCTTCAGCAAAGCAAAACGCTATCGTTATCGCGAAAGAAAAAACACATCAAATATTTAATGGAAAATCAACGAGGCAAAATCCAGAACGATAGAAAAAAAATATATAAATAAATAAAACTATGGGGAGACTCTCCAGGGATTGGCTCACCCGGGGGCAGATTTCCTTCCAATCAAAGATGCGAGATACGCGAAAAGTCATCTCGCTCTAATTTTCCCCAACTTTTTATCCGCTTTAGGTTGGTCGTAAGATAAGAGAGGAGAGAGAGAGAGAGAGAGAGAGAACGGGGGAAGGAAAATTCTAAATTTTCCTCCCCGCTGAGGCGATTAAGCGAACTTGTGTTTTTTGCTTATTTCCTGGAGGCGCTCGATTCTCTTAACACTGGCAGCCATAAGGCAGCTAAATGTGACCAATAATTATCGCTAATTTCAAACTTTCCATCCAACAATTGGGAACTTTAAGAAGACCTGATGTAAATTTCATTAAAACTAATCGAGTTAACGGTTTGAAACCACTTTAATTGTAATGACCCTCGCAACCGCTTTCAAAATATTGGCTTGAGAATCCAAAATATTAGACTTTAATCAGGATATTAGTCCAGTCAAATTAGACATTCAAGGTTACATAAATTCCTAAGAAGCTGAAACTTTGTGAAATTGTTCAGAATAAAATTATACATAAAATGGCGGTCAAAAAAATTAGCTCTTCGCCATAAATACTTTTCTTCTTAAGAGATACCATTTCTGAGATAAAACGACTCAAATTCAAACGATTCATTGGATGAGTTGTAAAAATTGCCCATAAAAAAGTATTCGAATTTCCATAACTTCCGAAGCTCCATAACTTTTTTTCAAAGCGACCAATTTTGTCCGAACTATATAAGGCCATAGAGTAACATTAGGGCTTTAAAATGAGCCATGTTTGACGTTCCTAACATCAAAACTTCGGAGGCTGTGGGTGCTCAAAGTTGTAAAAAAAACTCGATTTTAGCCATTTTTGTCATTCTTTGAGACCAAATATCAAAACAGTGTCGCCTCAGTTTTATTTCTATCTATACTCGTTTAAAAGGGCACATTTTAAGCTTTCCAACGCACTCCGGTTTCATTGTAGAGAAACTGTCCTGAGTGGGTAAAATTGGCCCTCCAAACGTTGCCATGCTTTAAAAATGACCACCGACACGAAATGTGAATTGTGTCATCCAACTTTTTGAACCGTTTTATCTCAGAAACGGTGGCTCTTAGGAAGAAAAGTATTAATACTTTTTTTGTAGATAATTTTATTCTCTACAATTTTTGTCTGAGCTATTTTCACGATAAAACCTACCGTTTTGCTGAAAAGGGCGAAGAACTAATTTTTCTGAGCATTTGACATCAGATTTTTTAAGACTTTTGACATTTTATATATTATTATGCTCTGAACAATTTTTATAATGTTACAGCTTCTTAGGAATTTACGTAATTTCATCCCTCATTTGACAGAATATAAATAAAACTCACAAACAACCAATTAATCATAAGCTCTTTAAAATGCATTCATTGATAGACTTTATTTGAGGTTTACTGCAGGATTTCAAGTGCTCTACAATTCCAACAAAGAAAGTTATTTTCGAAAAAAAAAATGCAATCAATTTCGCAGCGTGTTTCGGAAAAAGCAATTTTTCAAAACCAAAATTTATTATATTATGTAGGCTTGAGTAAAGCTTTTTATTTAAAAGCATGAGAAAAAATTACGATTCCGGAAAAAAATTTACTCACAAGGCAAAAAATTTAACGAAAAATTAAATTCCTTCTCTTTTAATTTAGTTTTTGCAAAAAGAAAAAGAATCCAACCCTTACTTTCGATTTTCTTTTATTTACTGCAGGGGGAAGCAGTAGATTCGTGTCAAATTCCACTTGCCTTTGATACTTTCATGTCTTTTTCACAACGAAATGCTTTGATGTCTTTTCAACTCAAAAATCGGATTATCCGAGGAAACTCCAAATCGGTCCCGCCAAAGGATACGACTTCAGGGGTTTCTCTCGGACTCGCCCAACCGGAATCGATTCCATTCGGCCGATTCAGACCGAAGCCCTAATTTTCCTTTGCCTTCTTTTCCTCGACGAGATTTTCCTTCAGACAGATTCTCATCGCGACCTTTACAAGGGTTACTCAAATGCGGTTTTTTTCCGATTGACCTATGCTTGACTTGGGGGGGCGTCAATTTCTTTCGGTTCGCGCCTTCGGAAAACTATTTAAGGAAAATTTTTTAAATAGAAGGAGAAAGTCGGCTTTATATTGACTTTGAGGCTTCTTTACGTTACGTGCAAGTAGACTTGAAAAGCTCTTTTGATCGAAATGTCTCGGCTAAATTTGTCTTCCATCTTTTGCAGTGCAATCCGAAAGTTATTTTGTTTAGAGACTAATTGAAAGCTCGTTCATCCATAAAGTAAAGAAACTCTGTCTCCTTTTCAAAGCTCTCAATCCTTAATGAAGCAAATTAAAGTGTAAATGCTTACTTCTCCAATGGAATCCAGAAGACGATATTGATTTAAGTGCAAATATCGGCCAGTCTTATCGATGCTGATTCTTCTGCTCTCTCTGAACAGTCTGCTGCGAGAGGGTCTCGGAGACGACCCCGGAGAGATTGATGGGCTGGAGGACGGCGTTCCGAAACCCGCCCCCTTCGGCGAACCCCTCTCGTCATCCCCTTTTCCCGACTCCTCTTGCACGGAGACACTCAAGCTCTTCTCTATACTAGGACTTCTCAAAAAGGGGTTTTTCTCATCTAAATTCGGACTGTACATGTCATCTGGCATTGTATAAAACGGATTCTGTAGGTATTCATTCAGCAAAAAGGGGTTCGAACTATTTAAGAACGGGTTGCAATTGCTGCTATTTGTGCCTACTGTCCCTGAAAAAGGATTGGAACTCAACAGAGCTCCGCGTGGTTTACCCGTTTCATTTTTATTGCTACTTAAGCTACTCAGTTGGACGCCATCTTGGATCTGTTCGCATCTACTGTTTGGTCCTATTATCACAGAAGGGTTTGTAACGGCCCGCGAATCTGCGGGTTCGTTCATCAACGTTTCCGAAATGTTTTCCCCAACTTCCATGAAGCTGAGTTTCTCAAATGTCATTTTTGAGGGTTCTTCTCCTAGAAGGCTTGCCGCAAGACTACCCTCGTCTTGCCACCCTCTCCCAATTCCGGTCACGTCATTTTGGCAGTTTCTCCTGCCGTCGAATTCTCCCTCCGTTCTTCTCGTTCTTTTGACTCTTCCCGGCTTGTTGGGTGCATCATCGGCAGCCACTTCTAAAGAGACCGTTTCGCCCGCTTCAGTTCCTCTGAAATAAAAATTATTATTTTAGTTGGGACTTAAAAAACCTAAAATTCCAATACACGCCAATTAATTGCTCGCCATTTAATTTAATGTCATATTTTTTAAGACTACTAATGGCACTGACAATTACAAAAATACTGCAGCGCTGCACAATGCAGTTTGAATGTCTTTATTATCAACCCCTTTTGTATGGTTAATGCTACAAGAGAAAGCTTGTTCTTGAACGCAGACTGGATTTTATAAATTCGAAAAACAAAAAGAGCTGCTGCACGGATTGCTGTAATATCATCAGATTATCGATTTGCAGTTTTTTATTTTTTATTTCGAGCGCATTTAATTTCCTCCTCTTTTTCTTCCTTTTCTTTTTTATTTTTCCCCCTTTATGAAGTACAATCTTGAGCGGGGCGGGGAAAGGGCAAAATGGCATATTTTTGAAAAATTATCACAGCACACATAAAAATATCAAAAAGGCCAAGCTCTAGATTAAAACTGGGCTTATTGGGTCAAAGCCAAGGACGAAAGAGAGAATAAAAAAACAAGAAAAGCTCCGAATCAAAACGCATGGACTCGAATTACAACAGATCTCAAAAGCTGCGGGAGGAAATTTTTCTCGGAAGTTGATTTTCCTTTTGTAAGCTTTTTGTAAGCACATGATCGGCTGACAATCCTTTAATGAGGTACAATTAAATTTAAAATACTTAAAGCTTTTTTTGCGTGCTTGACAAGAAAAACTGACATAATAAGTTGTTTAATTGAAACTCCAGGACCGTAAGAGGTGCTTTGAATAGGTACGATCCATTTATGTTGCACTGCCTCAAGTAAAATTATATAAAGGAACGTTATAATGGGGCTGCGGTTTTTCCGGGTTTGATCTAAACTGAGCACCCTCCCCCACTTTTGTACAATTTTCAATTACAACAGTCTGCGGAATGCGGAGAGTTTGGAAGATTTAGGCTGAAGGGAAGTGTTTCTGGATATAATCCAAATTGCTTCCTCGAGGTCAGATTTTTTCCACTTACACTTCTTCTCTCAAAATTACTCTCCTCCGGTTTCTACTCGAGAAATTCCTTATCGTAAAAGGAAAAATAGGAAAATCCCGTTTCCGTTTGACCCTGTGATAACTCTCAGCGTTAGTCATTCGAATACCCTTTTCAAGCGATCTTCTCTCTTCCATTCGGAAGACTTTGAACCACAGCTGCTGTCGGACAGATAATGACTCTCCCATCTTATCTTCACTGGCACATATTTCTCATTTCAATTAATGCTTCGTTTCCCCTTCGCTAAATACTAATTTAAATTTCAAAAGTACACATCATTTATTTATGAGTCTGTCGGATGTCTGTCTACCGATCTTTAGGTTTGGTTATATCCCATTAAAACAACCTTTTGTTTGAGAACACTCCTGAAAGTGTTATTTTGATTTAATCCGGGCAAGGAAAGGAGTTTTCGAGACATGTGCTTTATCAGCACCGCTCCGGGTCATTTAACTCATTTATCAGAAACAGTCGCCAAAGTGTTCATAAATATAGCAACGTTTGTACATAGAGCAATGCCTTAAGGCTGCCGTGGTGATTCTGTTTTCCATATATGTATATGCATAAGGTTTTGGGCTCTGCGGAGTTAGAACCTAACTCCAAATATAAAATCAAAAATTAACATAAAATGTATAAAACTGGAAAAAGGGTTCAACTTTAAACAATTCTTCGCCCTTCACAATATGCATAATTAGATCGGAGTGGCCAATTTCGCTTTGGGGCTTTATTTTGAATTGCCTGATGTGCCAAACACGGGTATTACATCGGATTTATTCATATGTTTCTAAAACTCACTTCCCTATAAAGTAATTACGAAACTTTATTTTGCCCGCAGGAATTGAATTCAATCCCAACCGCAGCGGAAAGGCAACATTCGACAGGAAATCGCGTTAATTATCAACAGCTATTAAAAGTCGCTGTCGCTCTTTTTTGTTGAAATTGCCATTCGCACACCTTCTGTGAAGTAATTCGTAATCCCTAACTGCAAAAACAATTTCCATGAATGAATTTACTATTGAAATCCCTTTGGTGCTGACGCTTTCAGCTTTTCAACCCCTTTTGCTGCTGGTTAGGGAAAACGCTTTCAACGCCCACTGAATCTGTTGAAAACATTTCGAAATAATAAATCACAAAAACCGTTTTGGCAGTTATTCGTGATTCCATTTACTCGCTCGCCTGTTCGCTAATTCCATTCTCGAGCTGAGAAGATCCTATTCTGCACAACTCCCTTCTTTGCACGCGTGTGCATTGTTTCAGGGAAACGGTGGTTTTACGAGCTTTTTGTCATGCAATGACCATGTGAACATTTCTTCCCTGAAACGACAGCAAGGGGAGATTAAATGGGACAAGGCCGCGGAACGAATTCGCCAATTTTTGGCTCAGATTCCGAAAACTCAGTTCCAATTTATGAAACCGCAATGGTATAAATAAGTAAGGCGACAGAACTTTTTTTTATAATTTAGACTCTGGAGTTTTGTCGCATTGCCATCACAATTCAACAGGCTTCTTTAAAAACTCTCTCTTTTATTGTTCTATTTCTATAAAACTGACTGAAGCTTTTTAATAATGTCGATTTGCCTAGTAAAAACTATTACACACCTAAAAATTTATATAAACTATTGATTGATCATTGCGGCGATAAAACTGATAATTTATTCATAAAACTTTTACGACGAGTCTGTCTGCACTGTCTGCGAACGCTTTGGAAAAAAATTATATAATTCTTATTGACTTTGTAAAAGATATTCAGATCTGATGATTCTTTTATTCGGGAGAAAAATTTTCAATTGAATTTCAAACTTATTCGCTTGACAGCTCAGTGGTCTTCCTTTTCCTCCACCCCCAAATTATTTTCAACTTCTACTGATAGCAAAGAAAAACTCTTTCCCCTAAAAAACAGAAAAAACAACATTGTGCGAAGGAAAAGCTCGTTGGAAATCTCTTCGTTACCGGGTTGTTGTGGGTGTATGGACACACAGGGCAGAGTCGTGTGAGAAATTATGCACCGGGTTGATTCTTAACTGCTCATTTATAGCTGAACCCCGGGTTATTCAATTTGAGTCAAACTTTCTGTTCATTTCGCCCGTTAATTTTCAAAGACAGTGCGAATGATAACTTCAAAAATTAGTTTCAGGAAATTAAATTTGCTGTTTGTGGTGACAAATTGCCTAGAGGGATACTAATTAGGTTAAAATATACAAAAATATTAATGAAACACCAACCGGATACTGATTGTATATTCGAATGGTTGGCAACACTGTCAAAGGAAAATCCCGCCAATTAGGGGGACAAGTTGGCAAACCTGGGGGAGTAATCGTCTGCAAGGAGTGCCAATTGTTATTCTGCTAAGATCAGTGTGGCACACTTACATTTTTAAAAAAAGTAATTACAATTTATGGCAATAAAAAGTATGCACAGTGAAACCATTTAAAAATTAATTTTGAACATTGAAAAGACCACCGGTTTGGAAATAACTCTTTTGGAGAGGAACTCTAAATTTCCTTTGGTTAAGTTCCAATCGAGTAATTTTATGATTTCAGACAATTTTCCCGTTCTCTTAACGTCATTACCGCTGTAATAGAAGAAACCGACCGGACTGAAAGCCGTTGCAAAATTTAATTAACTGCATTAGCATCCTGGAAAAAGGAAATTTGAGTAGTTCATTTCAGGGTCTGCATCACGGCTCAGATTCTGTCAAATATCCAGGAAAGGACCTGTTGCTGGACGGGGTAAGTAATTCAAAATTTCACTCATTCTGTTCCCGGACATGGAAAATTTTGCTTTTCTTTTTGCAGATAATGGCTCTCCTAATGAGATGAAATAAGAAAAGGTTCCTCGGTTCGGGCATTTGAAAAATGCAGAGTGGTGAGATTCTATATTTCCCGAAGAAATTCATAATAGTGTTGAAAAAGGTTATGATTATACCTGCAGACTCTGTTCTTTTAAATTTAATTTTTTCTTGTCATCGGATGCACACAGTTGCAAAGGGTTAAAAATGGTGTCAAATTTATAATAATCAAAGTCTGTGATTGATTACCCGTCAGATTTGTGCGGTTTCATTACGTCGACCAACGCAAATCATCTTTGAACCTTTCCCACGAAAGAAACGACTTACTCATGCACACTTATACTATTTATAAAAGTTTCTTTATATAAAATCTTATTATTGAAAAAAATTCCTCTTAAATGCCCTATGTAAATGCTAAAAATACAAAAACGAAGTTTTTTTTCTTAAACTTTCCCATAAAAAAATTCATTTCCGCATAATTTAATGCAACTGTTTAAATTTTAAAAATTTCATCTTCAAGAATACATTAACAATTTAGGCAATATTTTTTATGCAATGTTTTCACAATAATATATTTGACTCGAATTTTAAAAATTCAAATTTTCTTTTTGTAATTTTTTTCAAACTCTCCTTCTTCCTGCTGTCACGGACATCTCTTCCTCAGACTGGTAACTGCTTTTTTGATTATCGAGTATGCTCCAACTCGGGAAGAGCCTTTGCCGGAATAAAACTGTGAAAATTCTCGAAAGCATAAACCTTTCTGTTTAAATATCCGAATTTCGGAAGCCCCAAAAAGTGTCAGTTTCTTATAACGGTTTCCTCTTCATATCTTTTCCCTAAACAACAGACAATTTCAACTCGGTGCGAAGTTCTTCTGCTTTGTGGTAACCAAACGCTGGACACGAGGTGAGACCAGGCAAAAAATGCAAATTTCCTTGTTTAGACTTTCCCGATCGCCATTAAGTTGTTCCCTAAATACAGAATAATTTTCGAAACGCCGGTAACCGCATAAATAATTAATTTTAAATGAAATTAAAGCGCAATTAACACCCTACGGGAGCTTTTCCTAGTTGTATTATTAATCCCTCATGTCCTCCAAACTAAATTGTTTCGGAATGAAAACGAAGAAAAGGAAGCCTCACCTCTCCGTTGTGACGGGAATAATTGGAAACCGGCTGCAGCGAAACAAATCACAACGGAAACCCGTTAAGCACTGAAACCAATCCGCGATAACATCCGAGAGCGTATTTCTGCTGAGTACGATAAGAGTCGTCGGAGCGGTCTCCTACCAAATGCGGCGGCCATGATGCGTCACATTCTGGGGATTTACGGCGTGCACGTCGTGTGTGCACGTGGAGCACAGGCCGGCACTGTGCATGGCAGAAGCATTGCCAACTGGGTGCCACAAGTCATGACCAGTTGTTGTTCTGCCACCGAGATGACCGGTAACCGGTGGTTGCCGATACAATAAGAATGGAAAAGTCGCCCCAACACTTCTTGGGGCTTCCCTATCTCTTATCTATGGGGAAATGCAAGAGCTTTTTTTCCTGAGGAAGAAAGTTTACACTCGAAGAGCATAAACTTTCTTGAGAGGAAACCTAACATCCGACCGGAAATTCTCTGAGAATCTCCGCTCCAGTTTTCTCGCTAGAATGGGTTTCATTTTTAAAATAAAACGTAAGAAGAAAAAATCCCAAGTAATAGTTTGGAGATCTTTTGGATGTGTTTGGAAAATTTTCAACACTGACCTTTAACAAAAACATAGAGTAAATGGTTTTATGGATATGGAGCCTTTGCCAACACTATTATCATTATTTTAACAACCACTGAAACAAATGAAACTTTATTGTTTCCCTACTATTCTGAAGTCCCCAAGGAATTCTGTACTACCTTGATATTAATTTATTTTTCAATTCACATAATTTTTTCAGTTATTATTATGCATTAATAAAACCTGCAACGTTAAATTTGTGTTTTATTTTTATTTTAACTACTTTGCATTGTATGCCCGCAAGAATTAATTAAAGTTCATTACAAATGGCCGCCCTTACCAGACTGTAATTTAAGTGGGTGTCAACTATTGTTTTTTTTTTTAAGGTGTGCTTCATTATTTCGACCCGTGAATGAGGCAAAGCACCGATTTATCATTAAGCAATCGTCATAGATTTCGTTCAATGCACCTACGAAGGTTCGCTCTTTGCCAATACAACAGTAGAGAGGAGCAAACTGGGCAAAACATGGCCATGTTGGAGGCAGTCATTGAAAAATTTATCTAAAACGAAATAATTTTACCAGAACTGCTGAATGAAATGAAGAAACGATGATAAAAAATGAAATGAAACCAAATGAAAAAATGAAAAATATGATAAGGAAATATCATATAATGAACATGAAAAAATACATAAAAAAAAGAATTATTACAGAAACACAGGTTAATTTAGACTCAGGACTTTTCGTTATGAATTTTTTAATAGAAGCTCTAAGAATTGTAAAAAACATTTTTTAAATTAATACAACCATCTCACTGGGGCAAGCGGAAGAAAAAAAATGAAAGCTTAATACATATTAACGAGAATCGCCATTTTCAATTTGGTGAATTTTTAATTTTTTTCTTGTGCAAACGGATCGAGATTTCAATTATTTCGTTTCCCGCTCACCTCCGCTCTATTTTTTATTTTCTCTTTTACGTTTACTACAACAATATATAACTGTGTTTGATTTGAAATACCCATTCATTTCATCAATTAAAAAATTAAATCAAAACCTTAATTTAACCCTTTGTTAAATTTTTCCTCGAGAAACCTTTCGTCAGTTTATAGTCCCAACTTTCAGCTTTAATTTGAGAATTCATTATTTCTCAACCCCGAGTTTCGGGCCATTAAACGACGGTGATAGGTGGGACGACCACTGACCACCCACGGTCCGTGGGTGGTCATTCGTCAGAATTTTAAATGGAGGATTCAATAATAGTAATTGATTTTCACTTTTCAGTTTGCAGGATTACACCCAATTCATTCATTGAATGATTGTGTTCCAGATTGATGGACTTTCATCGCAAAATGAGTTTTGTTTTGGAAACATTTTCCGCCGGAATAAAACACGAGGGGTGAGTACAAAGGTTTCAAAAGGGACGGAATACAGGGAGGGGTTTTCACCTATTCCGGTGAAACCAAGTCACTTTGGTGGTGTTAAAGTTATAAAAAAAATGGAGAGAGAATGGCCACTCTAATTCAGAGACCGTAAATCAAGTGCCGTGCCAGACCGCGTTTTATATTTTAATCGAGAACGTGGAGGAACTGTGCAAGATGAGTTTCATTACTGCGACGAAAGTTAAAAAATATTTTAATTCATACCATAAATCTCTCGGCTCACCACGCGAAGACAGACTTTTACCGAGTCCATAAATCCAAGGAATTTCGGGCGGCCACCAAAGGAGATGTTCGAAAAGAAATAACAAACTGACCTCTGTTGGTAAACGAATTACATTTCCCTTTTAAAGGCGTTCCACGCCTGTTGCTTATCGCTTGTGTCAATACAAAGGGTTCTCATGACGTTTTATCATTCCTCGCAGAAATAAAAATTTCTCAAATTTTTTCCTCTCAGTACGCAGGGGCTGTCCACTTGACATTTTCTGCCTCCGTATAAATTAATACGTGTTTATTTATTCATGACATGAAAAGATAGTTAAAATTCCTAAAAGAATTAAACGAAAACACCAAAATTGGTCAAACGTCAAACTGCTATCCCTCGCAGGCCTGTGAGAGTTTCCTAGAAAAACCTCAAGGCATTGCACTTCGTGTTCGCTTTTTTCGACTCAAACTCATATTAAGTTTTTAGAAGCGAAAGCAAATTTCATGATGAACCCCGCGGTCAACGGGTTTCTGCTGCCACGTGATACAAAATAATCATCTTTAATTAAATTTAGACGCGATTTTTCTCCACTAATAAAAAGCTCCAAATGTTTAACGCGAAAACTTTAAATTTTATCTTATCTCCTCACGCACGAGTCAGATATGTTTACGGTACTCTTAATTTTAAAAGTTCTAATTTATTCATACTTTGATCTCCTAATCCGGCGTCCTTTATACGCAAACTTCACAGAGGCAGGGAAGCACCTGAATTTGCCTTAGATTATATTTTCCGCCGCTTTCAACTCCATTTTCAGGTGACCGAAAGGAAGTCGAATTTTCCTTCGGCATCGGGAAACACAGGAAATGCCCAAAAAAGGATTTTTGGGGTTTTGAGATGGGCGCCGCTTTCAGATTTCACCAGCGAATCAATACGCCTTCAAAACTTGATAATTCCCTCTATCGAACAGCTCCAAAAAGCTCCGTTCCCTGCAAGGCGCATTAATGAAAGGGCTTAAATTAATGGATTTTAAAGAATTAAGCTGAAAGGAGGTGAGAAGCTCATCCCAAAAGCACGAAAATATTAATACAAAGACTACCATCTTTAATACTTTCAAAAGGGCACAGAATTATAAAATTAAGCAGTATAATTATCATTTTCAGAAACCAAGTTGAAAAAAGGATTAAAATCACCCCAAAAATAATTCAAAATTAAAATCATAAATTTTCCACGAAATGAACCGAAAATCAAAATCTATTTCGGAACTTTATTCCGACCAGAAAAATTTATTATCATCAGAATCGCCGTTTGAAAATGTTGGAAAGTTGAATTAAATCTCAAAGAAACGATGGATTTCCTGTGAGTTTGGATTATTCTTCTGTGGCGTTCCACCCCCATTCATTCATTCATTCATTCATTCTCTTAACTGTTCTTTTGCTAATCCGGATGCGGAAGTATTCTTACTTTTATACGGGTTACGATTCTGTACCTGACATTGATTGCTTAATTCAAAGCACTGTCGAGTCTTTCGAATCTGAAATTCCGATAATTGGTTGCGCTCAACGGCGAACCCGAAAGGAAGTCTTTGAAGGGAAAACCGCAACAATTTCCTCCTCAGAACAGTACAAACTCGGAAAATAAAAAATTAAGGGAAAGCCAGTGGCGTTAACTTTGATATTGAGTATCCGCACTCAGCAGATCCTTTCCAAACAAAAATCTACCGTTTACTTTTTCTAATATAAATAAATCAAAACTGCTGAATTTAACCCTTTTTTCATTTTTTTTATAAAAGTTGATTAAGCTTGTAATATTCGTAAACAAAAGCGGCTGCTCCTCCAAATCGAATTTAAGTGGGTTAAATTTGGGTAATGAAAATATTGTTGTGGGCGGAGTTTTACTCGGGGAAAGAAGTAAGCGAAGGGGTTGGAAATATCGCAAAGAGAAAATGAAGAAACCGAATTAAATGAGGCGAAATTCAATAAACTAAATGGAAGTAAATGTCGTCTGCGAACTGCTCTGCTTTCCAAGTTGGTCAACAGGGTGGGGGGTATCGCGCCATTTGAACCTCAATCTGCTTTTTCTCAAAAAGAGTTTAAGAACAAAGCAGAAGCACAATAATGAGTAAAAATAAATCTTGCGGCAGATGGTCGAAATGAGTAGAAATCAGAAAAACTGTTAATGAGTGAACAAATAAAGATAATGCGAATATTTTTAGGCCAATCGTTTTTATTAATTAAATTAAAAGGAAGAGACGAATTGGTTATTTGGTTGTTTACCCTTAAACTCCCAGTGACGATACATATTTTGCATTGAAAATAATCACCTTCATTAAAGCAAATATTATTAATAAATCTCATTTTCAATTAATTTTCATTAATTATTTCTTAAACGGAAAATACTTTTAAAAAATAATTAATTATTAACAAAATAAACATTTTAGTTAAATGCATCTTGTTCTAAAGTTCTAAAGAAGAAATTCATAGCAGATATTGAGAAATTTCAACCCCTTAAGCGCAGTCAAACATCCCTGTTTATTCTATTTGAATCTCGATAAAATAGTTTAACTTCGACGGTAGCAATCCGAGCTCTAAACACGAGATAAAGACCGAGTGTGGGCACAAGGAAGGCTTATGTAAGAGCAATACAGCTCAGTGACTTGGAAGCTCCTAAATCCCGGTCGGTGGGCCCCGATTAGGGCGAGGAAGGCAGTCATAGAAATAAAGATATCGCGGTCAGTGGTTTCTGACAGCCGCAATTTATTAACTCAGTTTGATACTGCGGTTGCGTATAAAAAATGTATAAGTCCGGCATTCCGGGCGAATCCATCCATTCAGAAAAATTAAGCGTGTAATAATAAAAGCTGAGAAAGGCCATGGCAAAGGACAAAAGTTGAGGAAGAAGAATAAAATCAATAGGAAGGTTCTTTTGTCAGATGTTCAATAATGAGGCCATTAATCACGATTTCTAAAAACGTCGCAGCAAAACCCGGACAAAAACATAAAACACAATGAATCTAAAGACAAAAGAACCCCCTGATAAATTTCAAATTGAAATCTTGAGGAAAGTTCACAAGCCACGTCCTCGAGATGACTCCTTTATCCGTCAGACGAAGCAATAGAATCCTCTTGGCGTCGGCTCTTCGACCACTTTTCATTCGGTTGAAAAGCGTGGTTATACCACGTGAGGGGGTACAGAGACCGGCCAAAGGAAAAGAACGCCAATGGTATTTTCGGATTAACAAACCACAAATAAAACAAATAGAAGAGATGGAAAGTGGCCCCACGCGGTCGCCCAGGTTTGATTTGCATGCAACGAACGCGAACGCATCGCATCATGTCGATTATGAATTTTCCTAATTTAGTGTTGATTGCAAACAATTTGATGTGACTATTAATCAATTGAAGACCGAACATGGCTGCCTGAAACAGGTGAACCTGCTCTATAAGCAGTCGATGTGCCGAACTGAGTTTGAAATCAGTTCGCTCGTTTGACTGACAGCCTTGCAGAATACAATACCACAAATAGTTTTCATTGAGGTTTATCGATGTTTGCCGTGGATTTTCCATTCTCAATGTATAATTACTTAGGGCTTTTATCTTTAATCTCTTTCGTCGGTGTTTCCCTTCCTTTAGAACAGATTAATCCAACGGAGGGTAGTTTTCAACTTTTGCTGATGCATTAATTAATGAGTTGTTTTTGTTTATTTCAAAAAATACAAAAACCAGACAGACAGGGATGGCAACATTAAAATAGCCTTAAAAAACCTTTGTAATGCGATGGAATTACAGAAATTAGCGGTCAGTAAATCGGCCTAAAACCATTTAAAGGAAAAATTTTAGGATTCCCAAATTCGGGCGTAGAATTCGGCCTCAAAAAAGTCAACAGAATTCTCTCTAAAAAAGCCAAATTATTCACAATGCGCATTTACATGGCTGTTATCAATGGCGTTTTCTTCACTTCTGTGCGTTTCGAGCTTTTGTTTTCTTTCCGCATCAAAGAACAAATGAATAAAAAAGCAAAACAGCAGCATGAAGCCTTGTTATTGCTGTTCCTTTCAATAATCTTCCACCTCACTTTGTTTTTTAATTCTTTACCTTCTTTGTTTACAATTACCTCTGATAATTTTCGGAAAGAAAAAATAATAAAAAGAAATAAACAAAGAATGAACGTGTAGAATTCGGTTTAATTGGTCGTAACAATTGGAATCAAAGTTCCGTTGCCGAAACAGGAAAAAAAAACAAGAAATGTGACAAAGAGCTTACCTTAAGTACCAAACATCACGAAGACTTACGGGGGACAAAGAGAGCGATAACCCGAATGTCCAAAGTCTGGGAGAAAACTGAAGGGAAACCCGTTCGGACGAAATCAGCGACTCGAACGCTTCACTCGAACCGACGCAGTAACCAGAAAACGTTCGTCATTTCTGCATCCACACAACCCTTTCTTCAGTTAAAAAGTCGGACGGTTTTAACGGAAAAATCTCAAGTTTTTCCCGACTCGAAAGCTGTTCGGAAGGTCGATGCGTCCTCCCAGGCCAGCAGAATATTCGCTGCATGGGAGAAAGACAATAACTCATTAAAAAAAAATTGCATTCAGAAAGGGGAACCCCCGTAGCGGAAAAAGAAAATGACAGCAAAAATCAATTTGCGTGCCCGAGAAGAATAATATCTTTTGTTCTTATGTTCGATGTAAAAGAGTCGAAAGCGCATTGACTGTGAATGCCACAGGTCAAACCTCTTTTCCAAACGGAAAACCAATGTCACCACCTGTCAGCGATGACGCCGGCATTGTGAACAGCCCCCTGGAGCTGCAAATAAGGGCCGCAGCTATTATGAACTGGTGGTCGGCCGCACAACTCTTCCAATGTTGTTTGCAGTTAGCCATGTGAAAACACTGACAGGTTTCGAACACACCGAATTTCCTAATTGGCAGTTCATATTCACGGGATGTGAGTTCAATTTTTGCGCTAAAAAGCGTCTGCGATGTCAGATTAAAAGGTTTCCATTGTCGAAAAGGGCAAAATGGTTTGCTTGTTTAACTGGCATTTTCAATGAATATTAGCGCCCGGGGCTTTTCTTTCGAATAGCGATGCCGGCAAATTCAATGTTGGGATTAGCAGCTTTTCTCGGCTCTGCTCACGTGAGCATGACTTGTGTGGGATGATGTATTGGCACCTATCTTTCTTCTTTGAGAAAGCACTTGTCTGGTGAGTATTCTGGCTGCGCAGGAGTGCCAAGAGAGAGATTGTAATCACTCCGTTTGGAGGAAATCGCTTTGAGCCGTCGGTTTATTGTGGGTTTCCTCTAATTATTATCGCCGTCTACGGATGCAGACTAATCCATAAACTTTGCAGCACCATTCCCGTGAGCAGGTCTCCCTCGGGATCTCCCAAGTTCTTCGTCGACATCGACATCGCCTTTGCTCTTTTCATCCGAGATTGGACGGGCGTAAGTGTAAATTGAAAGTTAATTTATTAAACAAGCACAGAATTCGTGCGCGGAGATGGACAGGGACAGTGACAAATGACTGTGCTAAAAGCCAGCGAACATGTTCCTAGTTCTCGTACTGGCTTATCTACCTGACCATACTGTACTGACCTTATCTCGGAACCGAAAAATTTTAATCTTGTAATTTTCAGTGAAAAATTATCTCTGGTCAACGCCATTATAAAAATCAAGATGGAGGGCAGAGGGATTCCAAAGAAGGGATTACAATTATTTGACCAATATGTAAAGAGTTGAGCGGGAATTTTTCGCTAAAAAATAAATATTTGATAACTTTTGCGATTTCTTAAAAAGTTTTTGTTAAAGAAAACTACCATTTGGTGCCAAAAAAAGTTAAGAGTTTGGTGAAGAAAATTTTCAAAAACACCAGAAAAAAGGAACCGAAAGACCACCTCACGCCGGCCGATGATTATAATTAATTATTTTAATTCGATGCTATTTGCTCATTCCCACATGAGGGCACGCGCAATGTGGTCTTGGCTTCGTCATCGCCGACGAAAAACTAAAAAGAAGACACCGCATGACATTCATTTTGAAAAAGAGCTCTTTAAATTCATTAATTCTCTCTCTCTCTCTCTCTCTCTCTCTCTCACTACACTTCCACATGTAAACTCTCGAGGAATTCTATCTCTTCGAAGAATTTTCAATTATTGTAAGTTCTCTTCCCGATATGATAATGTGCTGAATTATGTTAATTTATGTCGGCAATGAATAAACGTGGCTGAAAGACATCCGGCGATGGTTCGGGTGCTCATCCTGATGACGGCACCCATTTGAATTGCCAACCTCCGAAAGGAGAAGGTGTGCAATAGAAGAAGAATAATAATTAACCAGCATATTAATGATGTGTAAAGACTGTACTTCTGTATATAAAAAATTGTTGAGATTTTTCGGGGTTCTAATGTTGAACATCTGCCAGGGTTAAGGTATCACTTGTAAAGATTCTTATGAGAAGGAATCGTTTGTAGTGCGGAGCCACTTTCCGATTGTGCACGCATTAAGATTAGAAATGGCCGGAGGTAAAACTAGCTCTAAACAAGATTAAGATAAATCTCATGATGCGCTTTTCTTGTAAAATAACTGATGAACCTTCAATAAGTAAGTTTATTAGCCAATTCCATTAAAAGTTTATCAATTGAAGACTGAAAGAACACTTTCGAGAAGTTTTTCTTATTTTGAAGAGAACGGCACAAAGGTTTTCATGCAGAAAGATGCTTTCCTCATTTTTGTGAAAGGTATTCGGAAGTATCAGCTATTAAATTATAATAATTTATTAGTATAAAAGATATTTTTTAATCCTTTATTCAACGGTATTGATATTTAACTCAGAATTATTTAAATTTCAAAAACTTTCAAAAATTCTTTTAAACAATTAATTAACAGTAGACTATGTTTGCTTAAAAATTTCATGAATTTCCTTGAAACAGTTTATATTCTACGGTTATATTTAATATACCTTTAAAAATTACGCTTTAAATTAATAGTAATTGAATATTTAAAAACCTGAATTATTTTATTCAATTTGTTAAGATTAACTCAATGATTTATTATATTAAATTTACAAATGCAACAATTATTATTCCTTTACCCCTTTTCTTTGCGTCAAAAAATAAATGTTTTCAAGTCAGGTCAAATCGCCTGCTTGAAAAAATAATGCAAATAACTTTTTGAAAACAAGTCCAACACCAAAAATATTTAATTAAAGTCTCTTCAATTGATTAATAACTTTTTCTGTTACCTCAATTTTCATGAGCAAAGACTATTTTTTACAATTAAAACTTTTTACAGAGTCAGAAATTAATTTCTGTTAACCTCCACGAAAGGAGTAAATAATTCATTTGTATAAAAATATTTTTAGCGATATGTGCATTTTACCTTTAAGCGATATTACAGTAGGGAAGCGGATATTTTAATGAAAATATTATAATGCTCGGTTGGGGATTTATTGCTCGGGTTGCAGACTGGAGAAGACCTGAGGCCTTTTCTATTGATTCGACACGTTGCCGTCCGGCGCCAGGTTTCTTCTGAGGGAACAGCTAAATCCGGTCATTCAGTGACGTCTACGCGTCACAAAACAATAAGCAATTGAAAGTATGCAAATTTTCTCAGAGCAATAACATTTACGTCTTCATGCTAAAATTCTATATGCAAAAGCCGAATTTGAATTTTTCTGCTTTGTTCGGGGAAATTTAACGACTGCGTTGAGGGGAGGGAAAGTCTTCATCCGAAATCTCCAAAATAAAAATTTGGGTTCCACCAAAATCAATTTATGTCAAAGAAAAATTATAATGTGTAATTCGAGTCGCGAACAAAAATTTCAATTAAAATAAATTTTTTAATTTTCAGGTAATTCCAGTTTTCCCCTCTTTATCCCGGGAAATGGCATTAATGGATTCGCCTTCCCGAAGAATTATGCGACCCGGGAGATAAGAGAACGAAGGTCAGTCCCTCGCGTATCAGCAAAGAAGCTTTCGCTGACAAACAGCGCGTGAAGAAGACGTCTCCAAAACGAATGATTCTTACGGCCATCTCTCGTAAATATCAAAAGAAAGAAGAGGAAAGACAAATGATTGCGAGTTGAGATAATAAAACAGATGTCGGGAGATAATTGAGGAGAAGAGAGGAATGGAAAAGACAGCGCTCTGCGGCGGTAAACCTTCGTCTCCGAGAAAATATGGAATGAGCCGGAACGAATAATTAATAATGTGGACGTGGGCCTATTTGGAAAATAAACATCGTTGTTAAACAAAACTTGTGTGTATTATAACTCGACTGACACGAACAGGTTGACATTCGAATGGCCGTGACGTTTTAGAATTTGGTCCCTTAAGCAATTTTTTGCTTCATTAGTTTTTGGCTGCAGTGAGTCTGGAGAACAAAAGATGGGCGACAGCAGTGCGTCTTCTTAAAATCAAAAACCGCACCTTTTTGCACTATAATCTATAACTGATCTTAACGGAAAATAATTAATTGTTGCATTTACATACATTCTATAAGGTCAAAACATTGTAACATGACAGTAGCAATGACTTCTGGTTAATCGAGGCTGGTGGTTGTCATTATCCATTATATTAAACATCTATCGATAGCCTCAAATCGATATGTAAGCAACGACGACTGATTCCAACTATCAGTAGACGCCGTTCACTGTCAGCAGTCTGCAGCAGCGCCCGGCTTTGCTTAATAAACTGTCATTAATTTAATTGAATCAATTTCCGTTTCGATTCTTTTCCAATTTCTATCTCGTAAATTAAAACGTCTGCAATTTTTTTTCGCATCCATAATAAGAGTTTGATTTCAACCGGTTGATTAGTCAAAGCCAACTGAAACGATGCTGCAGCAAATAATATTGAAAGTATCTCCTTTTCCTCCTAAATTTTCCGGAGAAGTCTGAAAAAAGGAAAAGGCCGAACTAACGACTGTTTCCCAGTGGAGAACCAAAGATGAAAAGGCTCTTTTAACAAAATGAGCGAATGACGGTTGACATCCACAATGGCAAAATTTACAATTGGCAGAAAACGTACAATTTGTAAGCACTTTTAAGCGACAGCGGAAATCCGGCTGAGAACAAACTTCAAATCTTCGGTGGAAGGCTTAAGTTATGCCATTACTTTTTCCTATTATTGTATAATATAAGATGAATTTTATACAGGAACTTGTGAATAATGTGAAATTGGAAAGCGAAGGAAGAGAACTGAAAACTTTGAAAATCTTTGTTTCAGTCTTGGAATAAATTCAGAAATCCGGGAATTTCACAAAAAGGTAAATCCAATAAAAGCTTACAGTTTTCTGGCATTTTCCGAGTGTGGGTGAAAGCTCAACGTATGAATAAATAATGAACGGTTTTTGTGAAATATTTAAATACTGGGGGGTTTTAAAATTGAAATTAACCTTTGGTGAAAGTAAAATGTTTTCAATCAGGTTTATGCAACACGAAGGGGTTCGTGTTGACCGAAAAGCACGCAGTCATTTCTAATCTATTAATTTCTTTTTGCACAATACTGTTTGCTATAAACTTATAACCGGCTTTTAAAACCAAAACATTCGTTAGTAATTATTAGTACTTCGAAAATGATCTGAATTGCCGAGAAGGTGTTTACCAAATTAATTAAATGGTTATTCGGGGATTTTTTTTAATTTTCGGACACCTTTCATTCATTATCCCGAGACTTATTAACCCTTTTGCGGTCGTATAAAATTTGTGTATGGGTATCTATTGGTCGGAATTAATTTGTTTGGAAAGAGCAGGGATACATATACATAATACTCAATAATATTCAGTAATATTTAGTCATATTTTAACAAGAGAGAATCTCTAATTACTCATAAATACAATTTAGAAAATATTTGTTTAGATTAAATTTTTTTATCTCCGATTGTATTATTTGATGAAAAGGTTTAATAGAAATTGAGGAAAAGTTTAAACTGGTACAGTATAAGATTCGTATAGTCCCTTTCTGTGGTGGCTGAGACCACACATACGACCGCAAAGGGTTAAAGGGCTGAGAAAGGTTGAAAAAAAAATATTTTCAAAATAAACTAATTATTCAGGAAATCCCTCATTTATTTCCGTGTTCCGGATCATTAATTACAGACGAAAATTGAGTTTAATGGATTAGGTATGTGAATGAAATAACGATTTGTCTCGACGTGGAGGAAATGAAATTCTGAAAGCTTCTTAAAGCGGGAAATCCATTAAAACGTGAGATTTTGACGCAAATGGAATTCAGTTTTCCCGATCATTACATAAATATTGATTGGGAAACCTTTTGCAAATTAATTAACCGGGAAATGGAAATTCGACTTAAAAATAGGAAAAAGCGCCGCTGAAATGAGTTCAGATATAAACGAGGACACGTCATCAACAATGAATATTTTTCGATAATTTATTGTTTAGAATAAATTTGTCTTCCTTACGTATCTCATTGCAAATTTATTTGGAAGTTTTTCCCAAATGGTTATACATCAAGGTTTGATTTCTGACATTTTAGACGACCCTTTTCGCACTCAATAACCAATAATTTAACACTCGCGCAATTTATTTAAATCAAATGCTTTTTGAACATTTCGATATTTTTGACTTTTTTTGAATTGGGGCACGTGATTTCCATGGTGCCCCAATTCGCGTGACAAAAATCGTTGACTTTTCCTTTGCGATTTGTGTGAAAGTTTGGAGAGCTCCGAATTAGTTTTTAAAAAATTATCAGCTTTTACTCTTTCATTCCAATTCTTCTTCCCATCTCTCCTCATCAGTCAACTTCACCAAGATGCTGGAGTAATTAAAACTTTTAAAAGCTTCTCGTATCATATTAAGAAAAAAATCACCTTTTTATTAATTAAATTTATTCTCGAAAAACAAAACTGATAGTTGTTTCATAAAAGTATTGCTACACTTCTTTTTTTTGAAAATCATTCCGAGCACAAACCGCCTTTTCAAAGAAAACCCTTCTCACATTAATAAACCGCAGATAAGGCCGGCCATGATCGTGAGAGGCGTAACAATGATGTTGTTTCGCCTGATATCAACCAAAATCAGTCTTTATGACCATTTGTTCTTCTGATGTTTTAATCTTTCGATCGTTTTCAAGTGGAAAATGTTGCGGCGGTAACTTTTGCTCTTTTGCATCCGCCAAAAACTTCCCGGCGGCTTTTCGAAACAACGGAGAAACCGTTTCCAGAAAGACAACCTCGTGACCTTTCCAGGTTTACTAATTTAAGGGCAAACTCAGCGATTATCCCAGGAGATCTGAAACCCCGATATCTGTGACATTTCGCAGGTTGGCCCCTCGTGTGATGATATACAAAATGTCTGCTGCCCAACCGATTTGTTTTTCGGGGTCAGACGTGGAAGACGTGTCGTCACCTTGTGACAAATTAAATAGTATCTGTGACCGGCAATCGATATACTGTATGAAAGAATTTGCACTCACTTTTGTATGGTTTTGTAGAGCAGAGCTCATAATTTCCAATTCGTCAACTTCTTCAAAGCTGAAAACTATTGGATTTATTTCAGCTGCCGACTTTGAAGTGAATCCGCGTTCACATATGTGCTTATTCTAAATTATAATTCCCGTCATAACTGAGAAAATTTCTCTTGATTTAAATTGAAATGAGTAATTTGCTGTTTCACACAGCAGAATTTTAAATGGGTGAGGATTTCACTCGTAATTTCAATGAGAACTTCATTTCCACTCTCCCAAAATGGCGTCATTTAGAACCCTTACGAATGATGGACGGCTTAAAAAAAAATAAAAGTATTTGCGACAAAATCTGCATTGCGGGGATTAAAATGAATACGAATCTCTCCACCGGCGAATCCTTAAGAACAAATACTATTTTCCAAGTTTTGTATCATTCACCGAATTTGCACCTCCGGAATTCGTAATTTCTTTCCGTTATCCTTTGTAAAATTAGCTTTGTTAGTGAAATTAGGTTAAAATTATGCTTTCCACACCCACTCTAAATATGATGAGAACTTATTGAATTAAAAGTGTTTTAAACTTTTGTTTCATTGTCAGGCTTCCCTGTTTTCCGTTTTTCGGTTTCCGAAAATTTTGCTTTTCACGCTTTTTTGACATTCTCCCCCATTCGGAAAGACGTCATCACACAAATTTTCATTTTACATAACTCGTTCTACGGTTTATAATTATTTGCCACAATTATTCTTTCTAGTGGGGAAGAAAATCTTCATTAGCTGGAAAAAATTACATCGTAGGGAAAACACCTTTTAGAAGTTTTGAAATTGCTGTTGCGTCTTTTCATAATATTGAGTAACTAATGGGAAGAAGATTTCTTCTGTTCAACCGATTTTACAGACCCATTAATTGTTTTATTTGCCTTAACAGTCATTCTAAACTGTGGCAATGTTGGAATTTCTCTGTACTGTGAAATGAACCTAAAGTGGAAAATTTTCCAAATTTCTAAAAGCGTGAGCGCATAAACAGCGTTCGAATGGCAACCGATGTGACACGTTCTTCGACATTTCGAGAAAGCTTCATTAATATGAGCAAATGCAGATAATCGCACGTCACGTAACTCTATTCAGGGAGCTGAACTCGTGTATTTTCCCAGAAAATTCCCAACGCAGGCAAAATTCAAACTCTTCTTCCGGAAAATTTGACATATTTATTGGTAAGAAAACCTTCATCTTATTGATTGACATATTTAATTTACAACTTTGAGAGTTTTCTCGAAAAAGTGAATTTAAAAGTAAAGTGTTTAAAAAGAATTTTCATCCGTTAACAGCTGTACTTTTTTTTTTATAAAAACCAACACAATTGTGAAAGTTTAAGCAAAATGAACGAGAAAGGCTTTTGACGGTAACCTCACGAACTCTGTAACTGCATCTTAATGTGAATGTTAAATCCACTTCTGTCCGTATTAATTATAAAAGCCCTTAAGTGAGTGAATAGCATAAGCCCGAAGAGAAGAAAAGGCCGCGAAAAAGTTGACCCAATCTAATCATAAACAAAGTGCTCTAAAAGCTTTTAAGGGAGCGCTTAAGTTTTGAACTTCCCGGATTAATTAACGAATGTCTTCCGAGCGATTTGTGGTTTTTATGAAACGCCTTTCGGCCTTTACCTGATTAGCATTAGCGCTTACGATGACGCGGCCGAAATTGGAAGTGGCGGCGGTGCGACTTTTGCTGACTTGCGGGTGGCTAACCTGAGAACATAACAGATAAGCTAGCAGACGAGAGTGGGTGTAACTTTAAGCTCCTTTAGTCATGCATACTTAAAATTATATCACGTATCTCTGCTTATGAATAAAAATATCGCCTAACGGTGAGCAGAAATGGCAAATCTCCCCCGAAAAGTTTGTTTTTTAAATTTCATTGATTTTCAAATGTGATAAAAGGGGCGTTTAAAAATGTGTTTCATTCCATTCATTTAAGAGTGGCATTCTTGAAACAGAAAAAAGCTCAAGGACTTCAGAAACCCCAGAACTTCCTGACAGGTTATTAAAATTACAAAGGGTTCAACAATGACCGCTAATTCAGTTTCATCCCCGAGGGGTTTTTTCCGGGGAAGCAGGTTAATACATTAATCAAAATCTGACACTTCAAATGAGAAGCACCGGTAATCCCGTGAAACTGCGTATCTTTCTTACTACCATATTAATAGGATTTCGTGGGTGTTTAAAAAAGTTATTAAACAGGAGATGATCTTTCATTTTGAAAAGCCGTCGCTTTAGAAAACCTTCGAGGTGTTCCACTTTCTTTTCCCCCCTTAATTTTTTAGCAACTCTTTCATTTCCTTTTACTTTTTACTTTTTTAAAAACAAAAGGACAATACTTTTCATTTTCGTTTAGGAATTTTGTTTAAATATTGTATCGAAACGTCGTTTGTTCTGTTGACAATCAGACTGTTTCATAAATTCGGAGAATACTAATTATCTCAGTGTGCTGATTTAATGCTGAACCGGTTTAATTACTGGGGATCGCTGCTGGATGATAGAGAATAGCGAAGCAAAATTGAATTTTTTTGTGACGTCTGAGTAAAATTCTTTTGGAAAATACTACGGTTCTCGCAGACGTCTTGGGACGTGACGGTTTTACGAAAAGAGACAACGAGTCAGTTTCGAAGCATCTAACTTTGGATTCCCATCCGCCCCATGTCTCTCTGTCATATTTTCTGTATCGATCAAAGCTTGGAATCAATATTTGACGCCAAAATAATCTCTCTGAAATTATGTTCAGTCGAAGTGTTTCGCTATTTTCAGCCACTCGCGGCAACTACACCCTCCCCCGGACTTCAACAAGCTATATCTAGCCATGCAAAAAATGGAGGATAATTAACTAAATAAGACCACTTGGCTGGCCTCCCCACTTGCCAACCCTACTGAAATTTCATCACTCCAAAGTCAAAATTCTTTCTTCTCGAATAAGAAAGAACAAAAACAAGTGGAAAAGGGTGAAACAATGCACCGCAGTATTCATGTGTCTTTTGTACGGCAAAAAGCGGTTGCGGTCTTTCATTTCCTTGGAGGACTTTTTTCTCCTGGCTAAAGGGATGAAATTATAAATTGTAAAATACTCTCTGACCATATTTTCTTTATGCCTTAAATCACAGGCTCTTCCCCGTTCAAATAATGGAATTTTCTTTCTGAGATCGAAAATGAGTTTTCTCTAGGGCTCGTGGTCTCTAACAACGGTCCATTAACTCTGCCGAGTTTTTTATTAAAATTATAATATATTATAATGCTTTTATACCCTCTGCCCATTTTTGTAAAATTATTTTTTAAAACCACCTCTTATATTGCAAATGATTTTGAGGTGAATTTCGGTGATTTTTCTCATAGCTTAAACAGTTGCAGCAACCATACAATAAGGTCATTCTACCAATAGAATCACAAAAAAGGATGATAAGAAAGAAAGAGACAAAACGAAAATTTTTGTTTAAAAAAATAAAAAAAATGAGTGGTTTTGGTAATCTAAAACGCGGCCAACAGACGGGGAATTAAGTGGTCGCTTAAGGCTGAGGTCACGAATTGCCCTTCTGTTAACACTAAGTGAGTATTGATTTTTCCTCGAAGAATTTCAACAAGGGCAGAAGACATCGGGTGTCAATGACCCTCTCGTAATCGCGTTAATTTCCCTCTTCACATTTTTAATATTTTCACATTAACGCCCGTGCTCTCATTAAAAATAATAGCGACGCACCTGTACAACTAAACAAGCCCAAAGGCGGGACATTCGACTGCATTATCATCAATTATCTAATCTTATCTTTTTGTTTCTGAGCCGTAGTGTCCTTCCAGGCGCAATCTCTCCAACGGGTTGCTCTACTTCAACTTGTTGATAAGTGTTGGAAAAAGCGGGAAATTTGCAGTGGGAGCCGCCATTAAAAGACCTGTGCACGCGTATTTGCAATTTAAATTGACCTTTGTGCAGGATCGCTAAAGATTGCCTTCTTTAACCACTTGGCGTTTGTTTGCATGCAAATTACTACAAATGTGAATGAATTCCTAAAAAAATATTGAAAATTAAGTCGTCATTCATTCACGTGTTTGATTTATTACTCCGAACAAACAACCTTGCTCAAGAACTCTATGTACTTCGCTTATTAAAGAGTGTAAAGAGTTTGAAAACGTGGAAGATTTCTGTTTTAACTCAACTACTGCGTAAATATTTATATATGAGCGAGGTCTGCCCAAAAAAACATTCATTATGAGGTCTTACATCAGTATGAACTAATCGGCAGGCTCTCCAGCTGTGAGAACACTCCTATAACTCTTTTAATGGACGATGGGCGTAAAAACTATACCGGGAAGAAGACCGAATGTTAACGAATAGTGAGAACAAATAAATATAAAAGCACGAAATGACAATGAGAGCAATACAGCAAAAACGAACAGAAATATTGAACCTGAAAGCCGTTATATTTAAAAACATAAACAGTCCGGGTTCTGAATCTAATTATTTTCTGGAGAAAATCAGAATAAAAAAACTTCTGTAAAATATTATAATTTATCAACTTCGATTCAACAATACCCTCATAATCTAAAATTAATGATCTGCATAAACAGAAATGAAATGTTAATAGTGGAAATATTGGTAAAACAACAGAAGATTAAAAGAGAGGAACGATATAGAATATGCAACAACAGTATTGAAGAATAGTTCTATTGCAAACGACATTAGAATTCAAATCGCGAAAGTTCTACGAAAATTTACAAAGAGCACACGTCTTTCTTTAAGATTCAGAAGCACTGTATACGAACTTGGGAGGCAACCTTTCTCCATTATTCTCCAGTTCCAATTCAATGCCTTATTTTATTCTGATAAAGACATTTCCGGAGAATTCTTTCCGGGCATAAGAGAATATAAATATTTCTGACTTTAAAATCGACTTGGGAAATACGAAAAATGCCAAAGAAAATAATGCCAAGATAATGTTTCAAAACTATCGAAAAAAGGATTGTATTTCCAGTCTGTATTTGTGACCAACTTTAGGGAAACCGAATTGTTTCTTTGAAACTAAAATCTATAGATTCCATTAATCCTAAAGAATCGGTCAAAAGTGTGGGGAATTTTTGTATTCATATATGCAGCATCGACTCATAGAAAACTTAAAATCCTTTCGATTTTCTTTTGAGTAAAAGTCTCTCAATTCTGTGACATCAAACACGGCATCGGTAACCTAGTGTTACACCAAACTAACAACCAGAAAATCGATTTTTATTTAATTTTAGACATTTGAATTTTAAATAAACGTCACTGAAACGGAGAACGGGGGATTTGTCGGAGAGATTGCATTTGAGAGGAAGGCGGTGGGGGGAATAAATAAAAAGCCTACTTTTACGGAGTTTCATTAGAAAGTTCGAGGAAAATCCAACGCCCGTCGTAATTATTTTAAAAATTTATCGAACCTGCAATACTCAAAAATATTTAATCGGGCAATCTGGAGAATTTAATTGACTTTGCCTTTACCAAATACGAGTTTAAAATGTAATTTTTAAGGAAATGTATACAGGTGGAAATCGGTAACGCCATGGATGTTATCTTGCGCACGAACTATGTGCCTGTTTTTGATTTTATGTCACATAAATTAAAGTGTTTCATTTAAAAAGTGGATTTTATCGACATGGCTTGTGTCAATGTTTTTATTCCTCGGGGAAACACGCCGAATCTTATTTTCTGAAAGACTGGAGCAGTTCCTGAGAGAGGTGGGAACGAAGAGGTGATAAACCTTCGCGGTATTCCGTCCTCTTATTTGGAGAAAGGCTTTTCAAAAACAAAGCAAAAAAAGAAAAGCTTGGCAATGCTACGATTTTATTCAAGAGCAGTTGACTCAATTGAAGCTTTCTAAAGCTTTTATAATTCTCACTTTTATTATCGCAGCCTAAACACAAAAATTATTTTCATTAAGAGGATTTTAATTTAATAGAATCTCAAACTCAAAAATGGCTGCAAAATTTGAGGTCGTAAAAAACCCCAACGGCTTAACGGAATAGTCCGCCATTTTCTTCCTTCATCAAGAGTATTACTGCATTCAAATATTACTTGACGAATGATTAATCATGCTTAATATTTCAGTAAAATTTCCATCGAAATAGGGACGAGGGGAATGAAAAAAAAACAATATTGCCGGGCGATTAACGGAAACCTGACAGATAATTAATGACCAAAAGAAGACCTTTTTATTATGCGAATCAATTACTCCCGAAAAGTGTAATTAAAAATGACGGGCTTTTGAACTAAAAGGAAAACACAGTGATGTTTCTCACTTCCTGCATATGATCAAGATTGTAAAAAAATTCATGCCCAAAACTGAGGCGTAGTTGTATTCTATTCTTTCGTATTTTCTCGTATTTCATCGCTATTTTTCATTTTGTCCCACCTATAATTTACATCTCGGGTTTTGTTTCACGCCCACCCGCATTTGTCATCACTACCTTCAATCCTTTGCCTCCGATTTATCCTCTCCTGCATAAATTATCGAATCTTTCGCTTCTTAATATGTCATCTCTGCTTTTTTCATTATCAGTTCTATCACTGTTATTAAACCCCTCCAGCGTTCTTCATTTAATTTTCATCTGCATCCGTTCTTATAACTTCTCCTCAATTCGCTTTAGAATCTCATTTTCACAACTTTTTTTTAACGTACGCGTAAACGGACTACCAACGTCATTCAACTTTTCACTCATCTACTAATTAAAAATTGAACAGTGACAAGTACAAGTCTTTCAGAAAAAAGTTGGTGATTTTTTGACATGGTTTAAAAAAGAGATGATGGATGGAATTTATTTCGAAACAAGAGTTACTTTCATTTACTTTTTACTTAAAAAAAAACAATTTATGAGAGTATTAATGGAGGATTTGTTTTTTCAAAATTTTCTAATGCGGTTAAGAGTTTTGATGAATATAATTATGATTAACTGTTTACAAACATCTTATTACAACTCATTTATTGCTTTTCATAATATTTGTCAATGTAAAATAAATTATTTACATTTAAAATTATTATATTTTATATTGGAATAAAAGTGGTCGTATACAAATACTAATTGGCATTTTTAAAATTAAATCGAAGTCTTCCCTTCGTTTTAAACTCCCCCTCCCCAAAAAAATGACTTCCTCAGGGCCAGAACCTTCCTCGCCACTCTTCCTTTCAAAATCTATAATAATATAACAAAAATGAATGAGGGTTCCGCCCTTCGTTTCTAAATTCTAATTCTCTGGACACCTCTCGTTTCTCGTAACCGCACGGAATACCTTTGTTAATGACCTTGGCGACCTTGTGATTTATTCAAGTTCAGTGGAAACTACTTACGTGCCCACTTATTAATTTCCCAAGTTAGTGAAGGGAGAAGATAAAACATTCAAGGCAATGACTTCTTTTGCAAATGTCACCCAGTTATGATTTCCTCCAGTGAAAGTCAGATCAGAAATTTATACAGTTTTATTTGGAAACATATAAGTTCTGAAATACGAGAGGAGGAGTCTTTGGGTGCACTATGCGTTTTAAATATTTGCTTTTTCTTGTCATTGATATATTTGTAACTGTTCAGCTTGTTTGCTCTAAAACATTTTTTTTATTATTATTTTAATGCGGACCAAGATTTTAAGGGAGAAACTGCATTGGTATACTCTCTTATAGTCTTTAAGGTATTCATATGGCTGTTTTAAATCTTTCTGAACAACAAACAACCTGAATTGGTCGACCTCCCTCAGTGACCTCTTCAGTTCCGAAATCACGTCAAAAAAGCAACCTTCTCTCGACAACGCTAACAATACGTCGTGGTCACGACCTTGCTAATTGGGTAGGATCACTGAATACTATTACACCGCCATAATACCACTGATTTATTGTATTAACTCGTGTTTTTATATCAGGGCAACCCACTGATCCATTCAACCTTTCCGGATGCAACTCTTGGGAAATTAAACCGATAAGAAAGTATCACAGAAAAACCGCTACTCCACTGCATTGTAATGGTATTGTTACAATATATAATTAAAAATCTACCCCGTTAAGTCTGTCTGAGTTTTATACAAAAATTCACAGTTATAATTTTCACAGAAGAAAATATTATTTTATAATTTCTTTAAAAACTTTTCCCATAAATATTCAATTAAAACAGCGTCAGTATAAATAAGCAAAAAAGTTTATTGCATGTCTCCACGTGGTGTAATTTTACAAAATTAATGTTTAATATTCTTTTGTGGTCGTCATTATCCCGCTAATTTATGAATCCCACTATAATGACGATAACAAATACTTCTTCATTATAATCTTCGCATTTAGAGTAATTTTTCTCCCCCCCGCTTTTCTTTATTCCAGTCTAATTAATTTTGTAAATAAATTACATTTTTTGATTATTTAATTAATAATTTCGAATCATTAACTCTTCTTGGCTACTTATTAGCGGTTTGGTTATGTTCAGAATAATTTATTTTCCCCACTTTTTCAAAGCAAAAACCATTAAAAAAATTGTCTCTTAATATCAGAAAATTACTCTGAGAACTGTATTATTAGAATTTTTATTTATTAAAACGTAGGAATATTGATTTACATTTAATACTGAGCCTTTTGCATGCAGTCTTAGTAGATATTTCTAAAAGTTTCAGAATATTTCTCCAAAAACAAAGTTTAGAATTACCACGAAGGCGTTCAGCAGTGCTACACTTTTCCCACCAAACTAACTTCTAATTCTCCGAAGAGCTCACACAATTTCTGACATCACTGCCCAGTGTTTTCGAAGTGCATAAAACCACTGAAAATTATTTCCTTCAAATAGAGATAACAATGGCGTCCAAACGTAAACCGAGCAAAGCTGATTAATTTCTTTATTCTGTATGGAATGAAAGGTGAATTGTAATTCGTTCCACAAAAAACCACATTTATTGCATCAAGCAGTAATCGCATTGAAAACTTCATTTGGAAACTTTATCATAAAGAAGTGCACTTTTTTGAATGCCGATGAAACAAAGTTGGAGAGAAAGAAAGAAGAACTGTCATTACGATCTCATTATTTTAACAATTTAATCCTGCAACAGGCCCTTTTTATTTTTCAGGTGAGCGGACACGAAATATAATTAATTTACGTCACTTTGTTATTAGCGAACCGAATTCTGCCGCCCGCTATAATTGACGGTTTTTCAAAAACAGAATGCATCGCATCTAATTTTATTATATTTATAAACGAAAAGGAAACATAATTTGGCAAAATTTTTGTGCTGGAAATTTTAGAACTCAATAATTATTTTTTAAAACACAATTTATTTAAGAACGAAATTTCATATGATTATAATTAATTTATTTTAAATAAACAAATTAATGCATATTATTGTTACTTCTTTTTCTAACGAAATTTAAGCGTTTTGGGATTATATATTACATAATAATAATTTGGAAGGATTAAATGCCAAATGGGTTAATCGTAAATTCTAAATATGAAAATTTATCAGTATTCCATGTCACGCTCTGTGGTGTTACTCACAATAGCGGTTTTTAGATTTTATTATGTGAAACATTGTAGTTTGTTTTAATTAACTGCAAAATATTGTGGTTGCCGGAAAATAACAAATACGGAAAAATATCTTCCGGAAAGTTTATCTAAAATCGATTACAAATTTAGGTTTTAGGCCAGGGGTCGCCATACATTTTTGATCATTGCCCTATATATAAATTTTCGAAATCTAAATAGACCCACGAAGGTAATTTTCAGGTAATTAAAATAAAGCTGTATATAAGTCAAGTAGCTACTGATTTTTTACTTCTTAATGAGATGAGTGTGCCTAGTGGTTCTTCGTAAGGTTCGCTATATTGGCTTCGAAATTAGTTATTATTTTATTTTCTATAAAGAATATAATATTAAGTCAATTATAAAAATATTTTAAATTTTTACGTGCGCAGTTAGATATGTGTGATTTGCGTATTAAGAACTGTTTTTTCACTTTGGCGACCCCTGGTCTAGACAGATATAACATCTCGGAAAAGAAGAATTATAGAAACTCTGACCCATCAAAATAGACAATCAATAAAAAGTTTTGGAGAAAAAACGCTTTTGCACTGTTTTTGGAATTAAACTTAATTTAGTACTGAAGTACGCAAATATAGCCAATGACCCAGAAAGAACTTTTCCTTTTCGAAAATTGTTTTATGTGAACCATTTCTGCACAACTCCAGAAAAGTGTGTTAAATATGAGCAAAATAACGAACGTGTTTTCCAACTCTACACAGGGAAAGAATAGAGAACAATTTCGGACACTTCCTATTTTTTACGTTTCAAACAAGATTACATTGTTGAGCTCTTATAAGAAGTTTCACATTTGGTCGCTGAATCGGAGACAAACAACCCCAACATTTACAAGGGGAGGAAAGGGAGAAAGACATTTATTTCCGGAGATGATGTTACTGATTCCCATCGAAGCCTCGAGCACGCACTGATTTTGTAAAAGGGAAAAGCTTATTACTGACAGTTCCTGTTTTTATATATCAGCCTCCTAAGGCCGAAGAGTTAAAAAAAGCCTTTGCTTCCCCTTTCATCCCTCCTTTTGCGTTGTTAAAGATTTATAAGAACGGGTTTTGCCTCTTTTTGTTAAACTTTTTCTTAATTTAAGGTTTCCGCTTCATTTCTTCTTAATTAATTTCAGAATTTTTGTGTAAAACTCAGGATTTTCTAATTTGTTTCGTAAAGTTTTTTTCTTTTGAAACCGATTTCCTCAGCTTTTCAGAAAACTTTTCTTTGCTATTAAAAAAGTATGAAGTGCCAAAAAAATTTTTTCAAAGTAATTATTCCAAAGATACACCGTTTTATTCATAACGAAACTATTATGCAGAACGCTTACTATTTATATAAATTTCATTCAGTAAATCAGTGCCCTTAAAATAATATCAATGGAGGATGTAAACAAAACGTAAAACAAAGGGCGGGAAGAAATAACCTCAATGGTATAATAATAACGGAATTCAAAGGACACAATAATAAAATCTTAAATAAACTGTAGAGATTTGCTTATATTTCTTGACAGTCACAACTAAAATAGCTCAAAACAAGCTTTTTCTGTGATTTTAAATAAGTAGATAATCCTCCATTTCTAAAAAAAAACGAAACAATGGATTTCCTTTGACAAAATGACATAAGGGGAAACACTTGTCAATTGCTTACCATTAGATTTAGGGGCAGGAACGTCCTCCAAACTAAACTCTACAATCAACTTTGTAATTCCAAACTAATTTTAATCGATTTCTTAATTGCAAAGTAAAAATGGCGGAAAAACTCCACGAAATTTCGATAAAAAAATTTTTGGAATAAAAATAACCGACTGCACGACAGCCTCGGCACTAACATTCTGACACACGAGGCATGGAAGGCGAAAAGGAAACATGTTCCGCCCATGTTTGGCCTACGGTCGCGGTCACGGAGGAACGAACGCGGGCCGATCGCATATTTAACTTGCGGAAGTGCGATTTGCCGGAACATTTGATTTGGTTCCTACTTCATGGAGGGCCGACTCATTTCCCGGGGTATGTCATCAGGAGTACTGGAAAAACTGGCGCGGACTTTTGGATGAGTCATTTTTGTGCATTTCGTTGGAAAGTCCAGGTTTATTTTTTTTCAACGAGTTGGGGTGACGATGAGGTAATTCGGGACCATAAAATGAAGACACGCCGCCTTAGCACGGAATCCGGTTTGCTTTAATTAACGCGTTATAACGTCCGGGATAAATGTCAAGACCTTCGAGAACCTCCCATCAAATCCAGATCACGTCATGGGCAAGGGTTTGGGTTGACAAAATTTTGGGAAAGATATCTTATCTGAAATGGTTTACCAATCGAATATAAAAGATGTTATAAAATTTTCAATAAATATTTTGAATTAATAATTCTGATTATAATGAAAACTGGTGAAAATATTATTACGGCGAATCAATAAACGTAATTATATTTCTATCTTTTATATATTATACATTTAACATAAGACCTTATACGGCTCACACTTCGCACCTTTCTCTCTGTCTCTCTAACCTTTTTCTGCCGTGGCATTAGAAAGCTCCCTTCTTTTTCGTACTCGCTAACAATATTAAAGCATACCACACTGTAATTAAACCACATTTTGTTTAATTGCGAGCAATCAAGCCCTAACAGAGTTCACTTCAAATAAATATCCGAAGTGATGGAAAGCAATAGAGAGAAGCATAATTGGAATAAGAAAAATTAACCGCATAAAAACTAAAACAAATAGAAAGATAACAAGAGTGAAATAAATTTCCCAAATAATTAAAGCACTAAAATAATAACATTATGAACTTCCTCTTTGGGAAGACGAAAGACAGGAAGACAAAAAGCAAGATGGGAAGAAGAACTCGTGAAATATTGCGGCAAAAACTGGTACAACAGAGCTACAAGGAAGTTAGAAAAGTTGGGAGAGGCTTTTACCCAACAACTTTGGATGAAATATTATGTGATGTATGTAATGTAATAATGTATGTATATTATGTATAAAAAAGCCTGTGAAAGCAAGTAAAGAATCCAATATAGCTTATTATTATTATTATTAAATTGCAAAAAAAATTCCACTTAAAACTCTTAAATTCACGGTAAAGGTCAAAGTAATTGAAGAATTGCACCGGAAAATGTCGAAAATGCAAACGCTGTAATGAATTCGCACAAAGAGAAAACATCAGTGAAAGGCTTTTCTTTGCCCCTCCACTTTTACCAAACCTTTCAGGAGCATTAATTCGCAAGGAAATTTCCTCAATTTTCCTCAATTTCAGCAAAATGGTTCTTATTTTTAATGTTTTCGCTATTTATTTTTTTAAAGTCTATACTGTTTTGCTAAAATAAAATTCTTAATTTATTCTATATTAGTGCCCTTTGCCTTTCAATCATCTTCATGGAAAATGAATAGTTATGGAATCTATATTTTATTAATATTTAACAATAAATTTAATTTATTTAATTATAATTAAATGATTTAATACCGTTATCGTTCAAACTTCACCGTAAACCCAATACCATCCGATATTAAACCGAATCAAAGAGATTTCAAATTGGAGAGTGCTTAAAAGTAAAACTGATGAATTTAATCAGCTCACAATAAAATAAGAATGAGCTAAAAGAAACGAGTTTGGCAATAAAAGTTTTCGTGGAAAACCCTCTTGTTTTTATTCTCTTGTAATTTATGAAAGGGGACGGTGAACTTACCTAACGAGCATCAAATTGTGCTCAACCGGAAATCCGAGTAGTTCAGCATCGAAGGGGTTGTAAATGATAAAAATTTTAAATCACTCCGTAAATGTTTACTCGTAAAAATTGAAAAAATTATAATTTCATCCTACGGAAAATATTAATAAAAAAAATCCTTGGAAGATGCAATAAGTTGTTTTCACAAAATATTTGATTAATTAATTAAAAAGGGTTTTTTATTAATAAAAAGTTTATCTCAAAAAAATTCCATTGCCAAATCATCTGTGAGGGTTTCATTAAAAATGGCGGCTTTTGTTAACTTAATGCGAAATATTATACTCCGTTGGAAATGCGCATTTTTATGTAGAATTTCGAAATTTTGGGTTTGGCAAAACGAATCGAAATAAGAATCGTAATTTATTAATCGACGATCAGATCAGTAATTTATAACAAAGAAACGTATCATAAAAAAAAACGGTTGGTGCTTTCATTGGTCTAAATTGTCCTCATCGAATGACAAAAATCAAATTTACTTCATCGTAATAATATATAATTAAATGCCCGAAAAATGCTCGAATAGCGGCAACGAATAGCGTAACCAATTTTACAACGATAATTTTTACTATCAGTTATTAATCTCTGACTCGAATGCAAAAACAATAAATAAAATGATTCGTCACTGATAATTAAAGAAAAAATTCGTTTTAATTACACCTTTAAAATAATATGTTTTTGTTATTTCCGATTGAGTTATTTCAAAAACGTTTTGTTGAATTTAAATTCAACCACTAATTTTTATAATTTATTTGACCAAAATATAGTGATATTAGATGAGGTTGTACACCGTTGTAGTATTAATCAGTTTCACGAATGTTGAGTTTTGTGGGTTCCATCTGAGATAATAAAGTATAGGTCGCCCAATTGTAACTGTAACTTCTTCGGATATCTAAAGGAATAATGAACCTTAATACGGTTTGCACTCTGCCGAAAACTTTTGCAGGTTTCATAGGTCTGTCAAAGGACTCATAAACCTCAGTATGTGATTGAAAAATCCCGGCACTAAGAGAACATATCACTCGATGAAAAATAAATTAGTCATTACTGCCCCATAATTCTGGCAAATTTTATGAGGTAATTTCTTTGAATTAACCAATTTGAAGGTTTTATTATTCTGAAACCTAAGAAGGTAATGGAGTCAGCGTTCACAGAACTTTTCAAAAGTACTTTTTTAAAGCTTCTGTGTAACCCCAATTTTTCCAAACTATTGGTATAATCAAAAGAGATTCTTACTGTGTGCAGAAAAGTTTTTGCTAAAAAGAATCTATCAGTCAGACCACGTAGTTTTAGAAGATTAAAAGTTAAGGAAATGTTGGTTCTCGGTCCTCGTTTGAAAAGAAAATGGATGGCTTGAGTCGGTCAGATTTATGTTCAAATGCCACCAGCGAGACAGATTCGTGGCGAACGGGAGAAAATGATTTGCCTGAATTCTAATTTATGTGTACATCTCTATCGTTTAAGATTTATTATTGGGTGCGCTCATCTTCGTCTGCTTTTCTTTCTTCTATTTAACCGGAAGACGAGACTTTTGCATTACTCATTACATAAAATAAGTTTTGTGTCAATTTCATGGCACACGTGCATGAAGCCTTACAGGGTAGTCTGCCTTGTACCTTGGCACTACCACTCCACTGGAGGCTTTCCCGATGAACGCCCACCGCCATCTCGGAAAATAATTATTTATTGTTGGTGAGATTCTTTGGCTGTGAATCTTTGTTGCCATCTTTACAGAAACCTCAGGGGAAATAAAATCAGTGAGAAATTTCCTTCAGTCACTAAAACAAAGCATTTCATAAAAGTTTTTTATACGCAACCGAATATATTAAATAACTTTTTAAAATGGAATGAAACCGACATGTTACAATATTCTGATGGAGAAAGAGAGAAAATTTGTTGAAAATCTCCATAAACGCCCTTTAGCCTTTTCAGCCAAGGGGGTTTTACTATGACAAATCCTTTTTTAATGAGCTCCTGCACCATTTTAGGTTTACTCTTACCATTTTGTCAATTATATAGGAGTTTTAGATTTAATTGGAAAGCGGAGAAAGAGGAAGAAACAATGATTTACAATTACAACCATCTCTTTTTCACTAACTTTATAATTTTTTAAAGACACTAACGCTCCTTATTAAAAATCAGATTCAGAAAACCAGATATACTTATGAGGATATAAGAAAGAGTTATTTAAATTTATTGTTCCGGTCTTTGAAATGACAAATATAAAAGAAAAATAACAGAGTGAGCTTTGAAGAATAAAAAATGCGGAGTCATTTAAAAGTCACTTTCGTTATGATAAATATGGTTTTCATATTTATTACAATTCGGTGTTTTGTACCAAACATATTAGTATTAAAATTATAATGTGTCAGGAAGACTGACGTGAAGATATGATTTGATATACAATCTCTTAATTCATAATTTCACTAACTTCTTCCATAATCTGCTATAACTTTTACAACTTTACAAATCCATTCATCTGCATTTTTAAAAAATTTTGATATGATTTTAATTCCTTTGGTCATTTACCACAGTTTAGAAAGTTATGGTAGGCTTTTAATCTATTTCTAACTAAAAAAATACAATGAGGAATTAAATTTTGACGCTTTTAATACCATATTGGCCCATTACTGTAACAAAAGATTCTCTTTAGATTCAAATTCACAAGAAATAACCATTATTTTAAAATACGTACCGAAAATTTCCAATATCAAAACAATATTGGAATACCTGGAAAAATATTATTGTTCTTATAACGGAATTTTCCTTTCCAGCAATACAAATCATTACATACGTCCAAGCTATAATTTAAGGGCACAGGTATCAAAATTTCCCCGGGATTTCTTTCCAACGGGTATTTCGTTCGTCTGCTCCCAAGATTGTATCTCTCCTGGTTTTTTTAAAGAAAGGTATAATTAAGAGGTGTTCATCGCTTGTTTTCACGTTTTTAAAGCCCACTGGGCTCAGATCTCAAACTGAGTGTTCTTCTCTCGAATTTTCGCCGAAATTCGCAATACCCCTAAGCAGTTCGATTCAACTACTCATTCCCACGTTTCTCGTCGAATTTTTCTCCATCTTTCCTTCCCTTCCCGGGGCAATAATCCCGTCGCCGCGATAAATACCCACAGATGACCGATGACCTCTTCTCCGGCTGTTGACTCCTCCTTTCAGTTCCTTCGTTTTCTATGAAGAAGGTTCAGAGAGCAATTCAATGCCATTAGAAAGTGGTTGAAGGTCAGTGTGACGGTGAACCATTGTTGAATCCGCCCGAGTGAAGGGAGTTTGACGAGTGAAAAAGGATTTAACTCTGATTCGGAACTGTATCTGTTCCGTATCAGTGCAAAATATTAATTACTGAGTTCGCCATAGAGCCGAATTTCGGATTAATTTTTGGTAGGTGACTGCATGAGCCATTTTTCCCAAAATAAATGCAGACTTGGAATGATTAGATGATTGAGCTTAGGGGTGTATGCTAATTTAATGAAATTAATTTTCTTACAATGTTGTATTTTAACATGCAAATTCAAACAGGTTAACAGTTTTTCAAGCTGTTATTATATTTTTATTTTTAACGGACAGGATTAGATTAGCAGCTCGTGCATGTTTAGTCGTTCCTGATCTCCTAAGTGAACACCCTCAGGTATGCATTCCAAAAAAGAATACAGAAATGATCGCTGATTTCTCGAGGGAAAGTAAGAAATTCGAGAAATATGGAACCCAGTTCATAACCTTTAATGCTTTTGTTATCATACATTTCCGTTTAGATTATGAGTGAAAATTTATCGAAAACTCGATTTTAACTCCCTCGGAATACTAAAACAGCTGTAGATTTCGATAAATATAATTAATAAAAAGATGAAGAAATAAAGAAGATGAGAAATAGAAACCCCGTCATACCATCAAGAAACTACAATCGAAAAGAATTTCTGCTAACAAATCACTTTCAAGGAATATCTTAAGGGGATTTTACCGGAGTGTAATCTTAAGTTGTATCATAGTTTATAGCACCGCCAAACAAACGGTGAACTATATTTAATTAGCAATTAGGGAGGCTTTTCGCGTACTTCGCTCTGAATATATAATTATGATGGAGCGGCATTTTCTGTGCATAACTGCATGAAGAGAACAACGAAGATTTCAGGAAGATCACTTGTACTGTAACTGCTGATTCTCTTTAAAGACAAAATTGTCATTTTAAAGATACCTGCTTGTTCCAATTCTACTGTATGTAAAGCTTAAATCCATGTAAATGCCAGACAAATTGAGAGCGTGTTGCCCTGTGTGCCGAGGTTTTATTTTTACGTATACATATAATTGCATACAAAATATAATTATAATAATTTACGCATAGAATATTGTAATGGCATTTACTGTAATTTTTATTTAAAAGAAAAACATCATAAGATAACTCGTAAAATTCCTGTGCTGAAATTTCTGTATCAAATTCCACTACGAGATATCTCGTAGCTGGCAATTAATTGGTTAATCGAAGCCCGAAAAAGTTGTTTATAAAATAATTGTTCCGTTGTTCTAAAACATTAAAACAACATTTAAGAACAATTTTCTTAAAAAAAACCAATAATCATGTTTACTGTAGCAATTTCAGCCGGCAATTACAAATTCTGAACCTGCACAAAATGCAATGCGGGTACACGGCTGATCCGCCCAGAATTTATTGAATTTCAGGCACATACACAGAAACTATGAGTTTATTTTAAAAGAGAAACTCTATTTGTAAACGGTATTAACCCTGTCGATGGACTCGAATACGCATTTCCATAATTGAAATGCTTTCTCTCCCACATTAGTGTTCGTTTATTATTGGAATACATCTTCGACGAAGAAACATCGTTCCATATGATTCATAACTTATTTTGTATTTAATTGAGAGAGTAAATACTTTATTTCACGTCGGAAAATTATTATTCGTTTAAAAAATGTGCATTTCAGCTAAAATATAAATTTCAACAATAAAAAATACGCAAAACAGACCATTCGCCGACAATGGCGAATTATTTTACTGAGAAAACCTTAGAAAATGAAACTAAAAAATGTGTGACTTGTTTTGCGGGTTTACCTGTAAGTGTAAGTCATTGCATCAAAATGCAGTCGTTCTATGCATCTGTTATTGCATTGATAAGGGCGGAAAGTGTTCCTCATTCTTCAGAGTGATGCACTCCGGGGAAATCAACCCTGTCCTGCATCTGGTGGGCACCCCTAGGATTTACCCGATAAATATTTTAGCTGTAGACGAAAGCTTTCCAGGAAAAAGAAATTCATCCCTGACATTTCTTCACTTACGGGCAAATATATCTGAGAAGAATTGAACTCCCTTTCTTATATTTTATTTACTTTTTTCAATCTTTCCCTTTGTGCATGTAATTCTGGATGCTTTTGAAGATCATATTTCCACGGAAGGAAGAAAAGGATTCGGGGAAATATTGATTTTTAATTTGAATTCCTTATCGAGTCTTTCATTAATTTGCTGCAAATAGGAAAATCTCATTGTAACGAATTATGAGAAGAATTTCCAAAGTTTTCTTATTTATTTTTCGGGGGAACGCTCTCTGAAAATAAAAGATTTTGGAAAATATTCTGTTTTGAATATCCATTTCACAAAAGAGCATCTGTTTCTGATCCAACTGACTTTCATGTTGTTTTTCTGTTGTTTCTCTTTGTGCGGACCACCTTTATTCTATTATTTTATGTTTTTGTACAATCGCCATGTCAGTTAAAGAGTGCTATTTTTTCCTGTCCCGTCAGTTCCTTTCATACTTATAAATATTTCCGTTTTTTATACTCTCATCAAAAGATTTATTAAACCGCGAGGATTATCGTTTCCATCTCAATTCCCGATTAAAAAATAGCAGCCATTTCAACAATAAAAAGATTTATTTATTAATGTCCCAAAAATATCAAATTTTTTTTAGACATTGCTCTGATTATGAAATCACATAATAGTAAAAAGAAAACCCAAACAATACTGGTTGCCATTTTTGTGCGCGTCAAAGAATTATGCATTTCAAAATCGTTAATTGCAGTTTGATTCAAACTAATTAATGCAAGAAATTGATCCTTATTAGAACAATTGGAAGTACCCACATTTTGCGAAATATCTTACACAATTCCTATGTCAGGTAAAAGTTGATATAATACCCACACACTCGCGCTTATGTCATTTACCTTGAGCGCTTTGTTTTGAAAAAACTCATCAGCATTGCTCCTATTAACCGTAAGTATTCATTTCGTGAGTTTAATTTCAAGTCGGGTGTCTTAAATTTTTCTATTCGAAAATACAATTTTCAATGGCCTTCAATTAAATTAAGAGAAAGATATGATAGTATTTTCGCTTTTAGCGTTTGCTCGTTGCCCAATTTGATGAAGATGGTGCTCCATTGGCTTTATATGCTTTTGCTGCTATGGGTAAGTGACTTTCTGTGGTTATTCAATATCGGCTTTCTTAACTCGAAAGTTTTTTGAATACTCTAATTGCAATTGAATAAATTTCATCATTTAATTTTGGGTTTGTCAAACACTTCAGAGTCTGAATTAAGTATAAAATTACCGTAGGATTACTATTTTATTCTATAATTATTAATATATATTATTATTATTCTATAATTTTATTACTATAATTCAATTTTTAAGTTTTTAATCTGAGATTTCACAAATGCTGAACTTTGAAAACCTTTGGTGGCATAATTATTATTTCCTCGTGAAAATGAAACTGTTAATTTTCATCAGTAAACCCCAACAGTCATGCAGAGTTGTATCGGAGCAAAAATAACCGCCATCAAACATCATTTCCTGTTCACTAGGGTTTTACCAAAGCAACAGCCGACAGCAGCGAAAATGACGAAATGCAGAAAACGAAACCGGAAACATCTTATCCAACTATGGCACCGAATTCGAAGTTCTTAAACCCTTTCGTGGATGATGACACAAACATACAATTTGCTAATGCTGCTTTTGAAGACGATACCAAAGGTCCCGAGGGCAGTAAGAGTAAGACAGTTTTCATCCTCCGATCGAAGTTTCATTAAAGCTCGCCATCGCTGAATTTCAATGAAAATTTTCAATTAAATATTTATGAGGTATTTATCCGTTCTGATGAAGAGTTATTATTTCATTTATTACAGGTAAAAGCTCAGAGATTCTGTCGAAACTGTCCGAAAAATGGGGGTTTAACGTCTCATCGAGAGAGCATAAGCCTTTGGACGACTGGAAATTAATCCCATTTTTCAATTCTCTAATTAAAGGAAGCAGAATTTACAAACTGAAAAAGGTTTAGTTGCATTTTTTGTGGGGAAGAAGACAATCCTGCTTCTGTGGTCTAATCCCGTCAAAGCTCCTAAAAGCTCGAAGTTGTTTGGGGGCAAAGTCTAAACTTTTATGGAATTTAAATATTTTAAGAGTCACTTACCGGACAGTTCTGAACTATTAATGACAATCGAAAAAGGGAAATTGGAAATAAGCAGGAAAAGTCTTCAGAAATTTATTACTAATTTTAATTGTTCTAAGAATGTTTAATTATAATGGTCAAATCTAGTCTTATTATATATTTTAGCAATATGAAATATTTATTTATTTTTATTTCAATGCGGTTTAAGAAAGAAAATTTATTTCAGTTTTCAATCGAGATTCAGTGAAATGTTAAAATTCCAGTAATAAAGTCAAATATTTAAATCAAGATTTTGAGTGATTCATCTGAAATCCTGGAATGTTTCCTGGGGTGTAGCAGCCCTTAGTTTCTCAAACTAACCTGAGGACATTTCACTTCAAAAGAATTTAAAACTTTGCTTCCTGCGGTCGCTTAATACTCTAATTTTCCATTATCCACCCCCGCCTTGCCCAATTCATTGCACATGCGCATTTATGCAAGAGCATAATCATATCGCCTCCTCAACCTGAACTTTCAACCACTGTCACTCACTGTAAGAAACGTAACTCCAATGCTTTATTTTTAGAATGACGATGACAGGTAGAGAAAAAGTATTATGCGAGGTCATTGAGCATTGACAGGTTGAACAATGAGTTCTGATAAGAGACAGTGTTATGATGAGTTTAGCCTTAAAAAGTCCTGATAGGTTCAATGGCGCACTGCACAGTAAAAATCTCATGACCAACGGGATTTTCATTTCCCTAAATGAAAATCGGTCACCCAGGTGCAGTTCATCTCAAAGGAAACGGAAGGAATAAAGTTTCTGACTTTGTTAGAAAGTCAGTACGACTTTAACATCAGTCATTCTAAAGTTTAAGCAACAAAATTGAGTTCAGATTTTTTTGGTAACTTTGCCACTTAAACCATCTTTACATTAACATATTAAGGGTTCAGCACTTCTTTTTTGGTAAAAAGTGATTTCAAGAATTTTATTAATGTTCCACCTTCCAAATATGAGGCCACAGGTGTTATTAGCAGTGGTACTGATTCTTCAGGTACGTCCCAACGAAGTTTGGCTATTCGGGTGAAAGTACTGACTTCTCAGGTTTTGACAGAATGAGAGAAGCGACGCCTGCCTGCCAAGGAGAGAAAAACATCTAACGGATTCTTTCTTGCCTGTTGGTATTCAGGCTGTGCACCATTACAAGGCTCAACTTCAGAATTATTACCCGTACGCATTCACAAGTTTGTGCCAAACAGGTGAGAAAAACTCGGTGCAAAATAAGAAAATTTTACGGTTCCCAACTTTATTTCAACGACGTATCAGAACGTCCTGTGTGGCTTTGGCCAAATGAATGCTTGACGTTCTAATACTCGAATACGGTCAAAGGGTTAAAAGATTTCCATCTCATTTTCGAGATTATTCTCAAGCCGTGCATCTGCATTCAGTCAAAGATTAATTTTAACAACCAACTGGGAATTCATAATTAAAGGTAAACGGGATGCACTGAAGCCATCATTCCTTCCTAAAGCAGATGTTTGCGTTGCTGAAACAATCGCCAGGCTGAACATCTTTCTCATCGACCTTCAGAAAGAAGCTTTGAAGCAAAATCTGAACGATTATCAGGTGATTTTTACTGATTCATGCAAAGTGTTCAAGTAACTTTAGCACTTCTTTGGAAAAGGGTAACATGAGAAATATTTCAGGGGTTGTCTGGGAAAGTTCTCATGCAAATGGAAAGAACATCTCGCATGACCTCTGCTCAACAGTTTCATTTTATTCTGCAGAACCTGGACAAGGAGAAAACAGGAAGCCGAATTATGTGTAAAATCAAAGACTTTCTTCAGGACTTGGAAGATTCAAACTCAGATTTATTCAGAAACTTTGCGAACGTAAAACCGCTTAATTATTTACGTTAAGAACATCTATTTTAGGGCCAAAACTATCATCATGTTGTGATGTAGAGACCTGATGCAGTCAATCAAAGAACTCCATTAGGATGAACAGAATTTTAAAACGAAAATTAATTATTTGTGGAGCCAATATTTTTTATAAAAATATAATTAAAAAAACGAATACCTAAAATATATTTATAAATATTATAATTCACACGGAACATGTCAAATTAAAATACATTAGCGATGCACTGATATATTTGGCCTCTCTCTCAAAAAATATAATCACTCATTCATGGGACGGGTGACGTGCAATACGGTCGAGATAACGCCCCAAGAAAGGCCGATGAGAGTGGCAAAAACCTCCAAAAAAAAATATCCGATTTCAGAATAATCCGCCCTCAATTTTTCTTTCAAAAAATGCTCGAAGCTCGTTTCGTTCAAAGCTAAAACTTTGAGAGCGTCCAGTGAATCATCCGAAGTATTATAGTAATTTATTAAATGTCGCTCTGCTTCGAACTGTACGTCCTCCACTGCAGACATCAGTACCGTCAAGTTGAAACCTTTCGAAAGTTGATTGGGATTATAATCTGAAAAACGGGAGAGAGTCAATTGGGTGGGACGAAAATTGTGCACAATTCAATAGCAAATATAAAAATTAAATTTGGAAGGACATATCAATCGAATGAAAACGAAAATTACAGAATGGCAGAATATATCTCAGGCAAGTAATTGCAAAATTTTCAAATTGCAGTAGCAAATATTAAAGAAGATTAAATTTGAGTTCGAAATATCGAAATTTCGAGTTCGAGATATAAAATATCGAATGTCGATATATTTCTAATGTCCGGCGAGTGCAAATTGAGTTAGGATAACTTTGAGAATTGCCTTTAAATTTTTTAAAATCCACCAAAGCTTAATTTGGATTTAGGAAAACCGCCTGAAATCATAACTTTGAACCCCTTTATACAGATTAGATATCTGAAACACTAATTATCTGTTAGACAAAGGAAAGACTTACCTTTCAAGAAGGAGTTTTCCTTTGTGAAAATCTGATTAATGTCGACGTCCTTTGTTTGAAGATCTTTGAAAAGGTTCAGAAGAAAATTTGCATAATTATTAGCAAAATTTAACTTTTCATTACTGTCGAATTTTTGATCAATGGATTTCAGAAATAAATAACTTTCTCGCGCCGACTTTAGAATCCATTCGGTTTCAGTCGAGTTAAAATGCTTTGTTAAAAAAATATTTTTCATTCCCTCGCTAATCGCCTGATTTTGACCGCTGGAAGCAGAAATTATGACCAGGAAAACGAAGAGTCCTGTCAAAACCTAAAAAAACTAATTATTTAGTATTGATTTTTGATCGACGCCATATTCATAACGGAAAACCCTCATCAGGGTTTTAATTAAGCTGAAATAAAAAATGCCCAACTCACTTCTTGTATCGAAGTCATTGCCATTTTGGAAGAAACTGCCTCGCAAGAAGTCATCAAGGTGCAACGAAAGCCCGAACCAAACTGCCTGTATTCATCCGGTTTAATTATTATTGCTAATTATAAAGGATGATCCACAAATACCAGGCGTGCCCGAGGATTTCCACTTATTTCAGAGTTAATTGTGACTCCATCAAGGGTAGACCTTTTAACGGTGAAACGGCCAATTATTCGGTTGTTTTACACTTTCAACCCCTAAGTCCTCTTCACTCCAAAGAAGGGTATGCTAAGACGCCTGTAAGCTGCATCCCTTTTTAATAATTCATTAAAATTTGTGTTTTTTGCCAGTCCGAGAGTTTTTTGTACTGTTTTTAAACTTCAGGTCAAAGGTTGTTTAAAAAGTCTGAGTTGAGGGCCGTTGCTTGACCATGAAATTCTCTCAGCCGAAGTGTTATTTTAACGAGTGCTCGTGATCACATATTTGCGGTTTGATTTCCCTCAAATGGACAAGAAACACAGGGCTTATATTCGAAAAATGGTTTTTAGAAACTGTAACTATAAAAAACAGCAAAAGTTTCCGTTGACGGTTATAATTTTCTCCTTCTTTTACCTGAAACTATGTTTGAGAATCAAAGAACTGGGTAGTATTATTTAAGTGCACGGAACTCGTAAATCTAGAATATATTTTACCAGAATTTAAAAATAAGTGTGATTTTTAAATAAAAAACCCTTTTCCTAAGAAGTATTTTTTTGAATTAACAGAACTTTCGACAGCGAGAGTCAAACGATCAACTGAAACGAGACGAAAAGCGAAATTTTGCATTGGAAGACGCTGTAACGGACAAAGTAGTACTTGCGATTTTCAGTGCTCAAACTTGTACCACATTGTCACTTTCCTGTCCTCATCATGCCGGGGAATCACCGTATCCTTTTGAAGATACAAAGTATCAAGAGTCAATGGTCTATTATATTCTTTGGAAAATCCCATGGGGAAAATAAATCTTTTTTTAAAGATGAAAGAGAAAAGGATTAAGAAAAGTCAAAAACTTTCTGGCTGCCCTTTTTAAAATAAAAAAACAATTCTGGATTATATTCCAAAAATGTTTCGATAATTGTGTTCGTAATTCTAAAATAAATAGGCCTTCTCAAATTAGAGACGTTATTTATGCAAGTAATGATTCTGAGTTGTATAATAAAATAAGAAATAGTTGAAGTTTTAAAATGACTTCAAACGGAGCGAAAAACGGTTACCTAGCAATGGCTGACCCAAACAAAAATGGCCGCTTTAACGATTAGCGATTTAATGTTGTCAAACATTTGAAAATAAACAATAATACTTAAAGTTCTTCTTTGATGATTTTAAAAATGTAATTACAGAGGGTATGTAATTTATACTTTGAGGTGGATAGAACATTTTTAAAGCTGTTTAACAGACTAATTTTTTCGTACTCCTTTTTTCAAGATGCGTTTATATAAAAGTTAATTTTGAATATCGAGCTCTTATTCGTTTTCATTATACTAAAAAAGTTAACGTAAGATTTTATTTTGAAAACCGATACCCTTTGGTTTTTAGAATAAATAATTCTGGAACTGCTTAGCCAAAGTAGTTTTGAATTTTAAAAATGATTTAAATTTGAGTATGTAAATATTTATAATCCTCCAAAATTAAACAAAAAATTATGAATTAATTTACTACTCAATTCTCATTTCATATATCTTCAAAATGCATAAAAATTAATGTCACATGAATTAGACATGATGTGACACAACTGTCACATCACAAAATTATGAGGTAAGTGCTCTGACATTTATTATTGTCATTTATGATGTAAATTATAACAGGATGTAACCAAATTAGTAGATGTACTTGCTACTTTCTCTTTATCAGAGAATTATTCTAAAACCATTGACAGCATATTTTTGAGGGATTTACTTTTATTTGAGAATTTACTGTTTAGTCATTATACAGTTGCTCTGGAAAAAAGCAGCAATTGTAATAATCATTCTTAATATGCAAGAAGAATATTAAATGCACTTGGTTTATAAAGGAGAAAAATAAGAATGAAATACTCTTCATTGTGTCACATTTTAAAATAGTGTACTTGCTCATTTCAATTTTCATTTTTTATTTTTAGAGTTTCCTATAAATTACAAAACAAAACTAAATATGAGAAATGGTGTATAAAATCTTGTGAAAACTGTGAGTGGATGAGCAGAAGATCTCAAAATTTTAAAAGCACATCTAGTTGTTCATTAAACCACAAAAGGATTTTTAAGATAATAATACTATAATGAGCAGACCTGAATTCAGGGCATGCTGTTGCAAAGTCCATAGTCCTCAGAGTCAAAGCAACAGGTATCGAGGAGTTGGGGAAGGTGTTCAAAATGCTCCATATTACCCTGACATTGACAGGAGAATTCCTCAGTATGGTACCACCCAGGTAAATGATGAATATGCTCCAATAGATCCTCAAACTATGAACACCATATCCTGTAAGTGCCACAAGATGTGTATTGGGAATATTTTGTATTTTGTTTTTTAAGTAAATTGTTTGTTTCAGCCCTGCGAAAGAAAGCCTGCCAATTTATAAGATCAGAATCAGAAAGTTCTTCAAGTTCTGCTGGTCACCAATATCCAGATATGGGACAATACAGGGGTTCCAATTTGTTGAGAAATGCAAACAATATCATAGATTATGTGCCTCAGTCTGAGTTTTTGAAAAAAATGAAGCAGCAGTGCCAATATTTACAGAATGATCAGCCTAATATATTTTCCACTTTAGATAATTGTGAACAGTTTGGCTCTAATGAGTGTCAGGTTAGTTAATAAGAACTTGTTGTATAGTACTCTATAAATAATTACTTTAGTATATTTGATATTATTTTTTTTAGAGATGCGTTGACAGAACTAAAATGATATTAACTGTGGGGGATCAGATTAAGTGCAATAAATATAAATCATCTGCCGAGGGGCCTTCTCAGAATTTTTCTTGCCAGAACCAATTAAGAAGGGCAAGTAACGTGGAAGTTACTGAAATGTATCGCAGAAACCCTCAAAATTATTGCCAAACAAATGGTTTCAATGATAATCAAAGGCCCTTCAGAAATAACAGAATTTTACCCAAAGGTAACTTAGAGAGAATAAGTGAAGAATTGAGTGAAAAAATACTTGAGAAACCCACATGCTCGAAGGTAAAATTAGGGGTGGACGACAAAAAATTAGAACATGTGTCAAGATCAAAGAAACCTGCTAAATGCAGGGGCAGAAGGAAACGAAAGTCGGACAGTTCGGATAAGTGTGAGTCTGGGGATGAGTTCGAGCCTAACTTGAAGAAACCTCACGAAAATTCTTGTGAAAGATGTTGGAGGTAATTTTCCTTTGCATGAGAGTTTTCAATGAGGATTTTAAAATGAAAATAGATTTTATGCAATGATTAATTTTTTAGGTTTGCTTCACCGTCGAGATCGCCCGTGAATAAACCAGACCAGAGATATGACCCTAATTTCAGAAGAGGACATTCCTGCATGGATTTTAATGGTGAAATGGGAGATGGGGATCTTGAAGTTACCGGAAGACACATATCACCATGCAAAAATTTACAGTCCCCCACCAGCAAAGAAAAGATGGCCGTGTCTCCACAATCTCAATCTACGCGGCAGCAACCTGAAGTCATTCATCAGAAAAGCTGTTTGAGTCCGCGTAGGACTCAGTATGATGCTCAGGAGTCTCGTTTCAGTCAGTTTGCAGGTCAAAGCGATCCTCGGACTGCTCAAACTCAAAAAGCTCAGTGCATTCAGCAGCATCCACAAGAGCAGGACAGACACGACACCAATTCTTCAAACTTAAAGGAACTGATTTACAAATACTCTCGATCGAAATCGCCTGACAAAAATTCACCTCTTCCGCAGTCTGTTGAAGGTTGCCGAAAGTCGCCGAATCCTCCAAAAATTTTGCAGTCTGAGACGCCGAGGAAAGTGAGGCCCAAAAGCTACACCGCAGGTTATTTTTCTTTTCTATTCTCTTAAATTCATATTTACAGTGTTTAAAAATGCTCCTTAATTTTAAAAAAAATAGGTGCCCCTGTTTTAGAACCGGAGAAATTACCGGACTATATGTTAAATGTGACAGATTATTGTGACATCTGTTTAAAACCAAAACAGAAATCAGACCACGTTGAAACTGACAGAAGGTCGGTGAAATTGAGTGGAAACAAAGCGGAACTTCCTGAGGGGAATAAGTGTAATCCTAGACCTGCCACAGCGGGGAGTCCTTTGAAAGCAGTCACTCCCACCATGACAAGCAGGCCGGACTTCAGTCCCAAGACAAGCAGCACACCCAAGAAGAGCAAACCAAAAGCAGGTTCCCCAGTTGGTCAGTGCAGCAGTGGACCGAACAGTCCCAGTTCTCCAAAACCTAAACAGATCAGTCCCAAAGCCAAATCCCCGAAAGCTCAAACGAACAATTTCAATAAGTCCGGGAGTCAGGATTCAGATGCCACAGTTTATGCCGAAGTAGTGATAAAATCTCACGACAATCCTCCCACGCCAAAAAAGTGTGAAGGAAAAGCTGTGAAGAAAACTCCTTCTCCAAAAAGCAAACCCAAAAGTGGGAGTTCTCCGAGGAAAGCCTCAAAGAATGGATCCCCAAGAAGAGTCCAATCCTCGGTCAGCGTTGTCGAAAACTTATCCCCCATTCAAGAAGTGAAACCTCAAACAATGTTCATTCCACCGACAGAGAACGGTCCATGCCCCGCACCTGGGGGGATGAATGACTCGCACGGGAGTTCACACCCCATCAGGGAGTGTTGGTGTCCTCCTCGCGCCCCTTTTATTAGGAAAAATATAAGTAATGTCTCAGAACCGGGTCAAATCTTTTGCTGTCACTGCAATTGGGAACAAAATGTGAAAAACGATGAGCAGCGCATTCGAAGCCCCGTCAGTCCTCAATCAAATGTTGCTCGAAATGAAAGACCGAGGCCTCAGACTCAGAGGCAGTACGTAAGTGACCGAAAATGTGGAGCGTGTGCCCCCAGACGTGAGCCCCCTGATAATTTCTATGTAGAATCAGAACCTTCCCAAGATGAAGGTATGCCATTCGATGGGTTCACCGACACCGGAAATCACTGATGATTTTATAAATGATTTCTTTCTCGACAGATTTCACACTGGAATGTCCTTATCGAACATACCAGCGCGAAAGGAAAGCAGCGAACGACACATCTTGGGAGGCCGATTACCAAAGGCTGAAGGATTACTGTTTAAAGAATCAGGAGGAGATTAATTATCAAGTCACGACGAAAACAAAAGATCCTTTTAAGAAGTCAGAATATCTGCCGACGAAGTACGCTGTCTTCTACATGACGGAAAACAAGAAGGACAAAGGAGACGATGTCGAAGTGTTGGTGGAAGAACTGACCCAAGCTTGCCCAAAAAATATCGGTAAATATGAGCTGTTGGTGTTTTCTTAATTAAATGTTTTGCCTGAGATTCGAAAGCTTTAGTGTTTATTAGTCATTTTCAAAACGACTGATAAATTTTGTTTCTGTAGGTGGACTGAGAGGTTTATCAGTTTTTTTTACTCTGTTGGTACTGAAAACAACTTCATTGGTAAAAAGAATAAGCATTTACACTTTTTTCGCCCAAATCTGCACTAACTTAAGTGGGAAGCATTAACTTTGTGGGAAACAATGTTTAAACCTTAATTGTTATTTCTGAAAGTCTTTTGCCTTTAAATTCATTAATTTCCTTCAACCTTATTTTGAATCCCGCGATGTATTCGCCATTAAAAGAAAGATTTTCCACTTTAAAAAAAATTTTTGTTTCCGTTATTAAATCTTTCGAATTTATGTAGTAAATCTCTTTTATTTATAAACTTTTATCTATACCTTCATTCTTTATTCAGTTCTCTTTTAGAATCGTGAATTAATCTGTGACTTCGGCCCTTTGAATATCAATGGATTCTTTCGCTTTTTAAAAAAATCTTATCGTCAACCGTTATTCACTAAACATAAGGGTTTTTCCAGCCATGAGTATTTTATTCGACTGTTTATTGTTTTTCTCAGATTCAAGAACCAAGGACATCACAGATAAAATGAAAAGGATCATGGAATGCCCGTCCGATTCAATGGCGCTCAGGTTTCAAAAAGGCGTATCCGAATCGTGTAAAACTCCTCGCAGCAGTCGGATTCTTTACTTTTAAGTGTCTTTGACGTAATAATCTTTTGTAAAAACGTCCTACATAATCAGAATCATAGCTTTAATGTATAAAAGTATTGTTTATACTATTTATATTATTTTGAATGTTTCACAAGTATTTTTATACTCTATTGATATTTTATTTTTATAATAAAAAATATATTTTTTATTTTTTATAATGAGATGATATAAACAGAGAAATATCGCCGAAATTTTATAAACGGTTTTACCGTTAAGAGAGGTTTCGATAATTAACGATGGGCGACTTTATATTTGTTAAATATAATATATACTGAAAGATCAAATTTTTAAAAGAAGAGCAGTTAGGAATTGTTTACTACTAAAGGATTATTATTGTGTAATTTTAAATAATTGTAAACTAAAACGATAGAAATGAATTATTAAGGGAGTGGAAACATTTTTATAGACGCGGCGTACTTAATTACTTAAACTTGTTTAATTTATTTGTTTATTTATTTGTTTATTATTGGAAAATTACTAAATTCTGGAAATTTTTCAGTTTGCTGAAGATTAAATCAAGGTTGTTTTAAGACTGAATTAAATAGGTAAGGGCCTTATTATGAGAATTCATGTCCATTAAAGACGTCACTTGCACCGGAAGTGGCCTGTAATTCTTTTCAATTACGCGTTATTGATTTTATTTTGCTGTACAGCTTTAAGTATTTATAGACTATGTGTAAATAATTTCGTCTCAATGATTTGAATACAGCTTCCGTGTGAGAGAGTATTTATAATGAGAGGGAAGGATTTAGTGTTGTATAAATCATTGCTTTGTGTATCATACAGTTGGGCAGTGTGATAGGAAGGAAATCAAGAAGTTTGAACGACTTAACTAAATGTTTTATTTGTTATGTATAATTATTTCGGAAATGCTAATCATTGAAGGCAGGTCCTTCTCTCATATTTACATGTGTAAACTGTTGTATCGTCACGCCTTTCCCTCTTTTTGAGTTCATCTTCATTCAAAATCAATACACGAGTTATATTTAGCATAACTCGAGTACTTATATAAATAAAAGACTTCGCTCTAATGTATTTTTAGATAAAACGGTATCTCTCACCAATGAAAAAGCAAAAAAGCTTTAATTTTACATACAGATTTGTCTTAATGCAGAAGCTAAAAATACAATTACATCTAATCCGAATGCTGGATTTTGTATTTAAAAATAAAAAGGAACTGTTGCATTGTTTTTGGATTTATACAAAATCCATCAATCGATTTCCAACCTCCTGAAGGATCCTTCCATATCAATATTATCGCTGGACGTGTGTGCCTTACCAATCCTCCTGCTCTCGTCCACGACGAGGGTTTCCACCTCTTTCAAATGAGGCTCGTGTTTCCTAATCAGTTCATTTAGTTTATCTGCAATTATATTTAAAACTTTTTGAACCGCTTTAAATTTATTTTTTATGTTATAATAATTCTCTTTCAATTATCAAAATAAGTGGGATTGATTTTGAACAAGATTTGAAGTATAATGAAGAATTGATGGAAGAGATGTTTAATTTTCGAATAATATTTTTCAAAGCTAATTTAAATTTAGAAATTTTATATTGAAGTTTTGATTTGCCAGGATGAAAAGTGAGACACATTAATTGCTCACCGCTTAATTCCTCTAAAGATTCTCCCTCCCCCCCGTAATCTTTGGGCAGACACTTTTTGGGTATGATATCGTAGAACGTATCCATGTTGTCTTGCATGTGAATGTGGATCTGAAAAGCAGATTAATAAAAATTAGATGATCGAATCCATATACCGGAGAAATGGGAAACAAGTTCGAGAATAGAATACATAATTAAGGGTATTGATCTTGAGAAGAATGGGAACAAATTGAAGTTGTCCGTTGTCGGTTAAATTTTGGTGATTAATTGGAAAATTTTTGGTGGATATCTGTTGTAGGTTCAGTTTGAGGGAATGCAAATCCAAAATGTTACTGTGTTATTGTGGTAATGCCAATATGTATTCACTGCAAGAGATAAGTGAGGAGTATATACTCACCATCTTGCTGAGGTTATCATCAATGAAAGGCTTTAGCAGCATCTGTATGTGTCGGATAAGTGGGAACGCATTAATCACATGAATTTCTTTCAATCTGAACGGGAGCGCTTTCTGAGCGAAAACCATTGCTTTTTTCAGGACCGTCAGATTGGTTTTGAGGACGTGTTCCAGCCCCGAGCTCTGCATGTCGAACACCAGGACATTTCCTTCTTCTTTCGGATAACACCGCACCAAAACGTCGATCGCGATGCTCGCCACTTTCATGGCCTCCGTGAAGCAGAAGTTGGTCACATCGGAGTCTATCGAATCGACGAATATCGCATTGTAGCCCTCTGGAGTTGCACACCTCACCGAGGAAATTCGTCTAAAAGCGAATCATAAGCAGGTAAGACTTGCACACAGTCAGGCACTTTTGTGGGCTTATCGAAGGGGCGAAAGAATGGAAAATGTATGCAGATTTGATAAGGGACGAAATGAAAGATAGGGATTAACTGTTATCTGGGAAATAAATTGAAGAAACAGTGAAAAGGAAAAAGATGAGAAAGCAGCAGAGGCCCACGGAGATAAGGGAGTAATAAGGGGGAAAGCAAGGATTGCTGTTGAAGAGATCTCGCAGAAATCTGAAGGAAAAATAAATGAGGAAAATAGACATAAACACGTAGAAAAAAATAAAAACGAAAGGGATTCCCGCGGTTGTAAATATCAAATGCAGGGTGAAAAGAGTGAAAAGAAGGGGCCGAGAACAGTAACCAGGATAATCAGGAGTGGAAATAGATATCATACTGCAACACCTAACACAAGAAATTTTATTGTGCTCACAAAATCAGTAGAAAATAAATAAAAATTTGTTTGCGTTCTCGAACCTCCCGTTTCAAACGGAGAAGCAAAGCATCTCAAATGTTGTTATTGCCTAATTTCCAATGCAACCGGTGAAAAGCAGTGGAAGTGAAAATATTTTCCAGGGCATTGCGTAAAAACAAAAAAAAGAAATTAAGAGACTCTCGAAAAGTGTAATTAGCATTCTCTGGCTTGACCCATTCCCAGGGGTCAAGGTTTTTGCTTTGGCTTAACCGAATTTAATTTGAAAGGGGAGTCGAGGGCAGTTGAGGTTCGATAACGGGTCGGACACAAAGGAAAAATTACGGTAAAGGGTTTCTTTCCAAGGCCGGCAAAAAACTCGAGTGCGCCTTTGAAACGAGCATAACTTTTCCATTGAATTGCACAACGTCGGAAATTATTTGGCGAAAATTATGCAAATTAAAACTAAAAGAATTATTTTCCCCCCGGTTTGGGGGAAAGTTTTGCCAACGCCCCCTAAAGATTAAACTTTTCACTTTTATAAGTATTTTATTAAAGTTTATTTTATTTGAAAATAAATATTTTACTTTTACATTTTATACTTTTTACTTTACTTAATGTTTTATTTTTATTATATTTTTTGATTTACATTTTATTTTCTTACATTTGATTACTTTATATTTTTACTTAATTTATTTTTATATATTTACTAAACCTAAAAGAATCATTTTTCTGTCGATTTGGGAGCGAGAGTTTCGCCAAAAGTTTATCCTGTTATAAAATATTTTATGTAGGTTTTATAAAATATAATAAATGTATATAATAATATATAAATAAATAATAAATGTAATAATTAATTGAAATATTAAATATAAAATTTTAAAAATAAAATTATTTTACTATTGTATTTTATACTTTTTACTTTTACTTTTACTTTTATTTTATACTTTTTACTTTTACTTTTATTTTTATTTTAGACTTTTTACTCCGGTAATTCGTTTTAAATAGTGGCTTTCTTATGGAATTCTTTGACAACTGTGAAAGCAGTAGATTTGCTGAACTAATTCGGCCTTTTTTATTAAATATTATTTAATAGTATTAATGTATGCGTATAAGTGAAATTTTGAAGAATTTGAAAAACTGCAATTTAGGAATAAACGCTTTAAGACTTTTAATATCGATTTAATTTTGAAACAATGGCTGTTTTGTATATGTCGCTGCGGGTATATAAAGAAAACTTTCAACTTTTGACTATATTAAGATATTACTTTTACAATGATATTACCGTTATATTGTTGGAATATAATTCTTAAGGACAGGACACCGACAAACTACGTGAAAGTACAGTACGAGTATTTCCGAGTGATTTTGAGGTTACCAAAAAAAAGAGGTTTTCCTGGTTTTCCAAGAACGGAAACTTCGCATTGGAGATTTCCATCTCATAAGCTCTACTCACGTGATTCTCATTGCTTTTTGCATCTCCTTGGAAAAGATGGGCCTGTTGTTAAATATCTCGGGGGCCTGAGTTCGAATGGTGAAGTGAGCGTCTATCTTTGCTTTGGTCTGCTCTATGCTGTTGTAGCAGCTGTGGAGGAAGGCGAGGAGATGCTCGTCCCGAATGTGCTGCGGGAGGTGGGGCTGCTTCTTGAGCCAGTCCCTCAGGAGCCCAATTTCCTTGGAAAACTCCTTCTTCCATTTTTCTATGTCGGCTTCGGTGGGGACCTGGAGGACAGAGAGTCCTTTTCTGTCTGTTTTCTCACTGCCGAGCAGGATTTTCTCCTTTTCGAGAAGCAAGCCTTCGTGGTAGCTCAGCTTCTTCACAAGCGACATCCTTCACTGAAAATGGACAATGAAAGGGTTACCGACTTGCGAGGGATATTTTGGCGGAGGATCAACGGTTGTCCCAATAGTTGCAAAGAATAACCATATCGAGCAATGACATGCACAATCTCTCCGTTTTCGTACCGGTTTCCTCGAGTGTATTTGCACCTAAACGCAGCCGACGTTAAATAATCAATTACGTAATGGCGTTAGTAAAAATGTTTGGGCCGATGGCTGTGAACGGATCGAGTTCAGTGTTCCTTCATTATGAGAACACTTATCCCCTCACCTCGAAACGAAGATATATCCGAAACCGCTCTCTTTCACTTGATGATTACCCAGAAAATGGGACCAGGACTCTTCATTTTTATTTTACGCCCACTTTGCTTATTACCTTTTCAAATGTTCATTTGCATAATTTTGTAAAATGAACCGAACAAATTTACGTTTTACCTTTAAAAAATTAAAATTCTTTCTTCTATAATTCTGCATAAGATATATGTTTTTTTTTCCTCCCGTTTACTCCAATGGGAGAGAGCGTCAATAATCATATGTATAAATAAATACAATAAATAGGCTTTCAGCCCCTGAATAATTTGGACTTATCTACTTATTTAATCTACTTTGATAATTGGAGAAGCCTGTTTTTAATTTCTCTTTGACTATCCATGTTTATGTCCCGTAATTTATGGAAAGTTTCTGCTATTTTATATTTTAGTGTTTTTGTATATTCTTTTTGGGTTCTAAGTGGTGTATTTTTTCTTTTTTTGCAAGTTTACCATTATTATTTTGTACTAGGGGGCTTCGCCCTCGCTGGGACTTTGGAATTTCAGTCTACATCTGTACCCTAATAACAGATACGATAACACATCTCCTAAACAATGAATGCACCGAACATCATCCCATTCCAATTAACTACCAAAATAATATCAATATCTTAAGTAAATCAGCTCTCTTCCTTATATAGCTGATTCTGTCGTTGATGTGTCTTCTGTTCCTTTTTCTTTCCCTCCTTTGTTAACCATCTCTTTGTTTCGTCGCTCAGCCATCCAAATTCTCTTCCGTATCCCTTCGTTCTTCACTACTCTCCCTTCTATAAATGGTTCTCTCTTTGGTCTGCAATCTCTAAATTGCTACTTATCTGTGGGCGACTCAAACCTAACCAAACCTCCATCTCTTCTTCCCCAGCTCTTCTGAGTCTGGTCCTAAACGCTGACAGAGTGGACTTTCTTCTCGGCATTTTGTTATATTGTATTTTTTATTTTAAACTCTAAACTCCAACACTAACTTTACATATCAGATCTACAACAAATTCTCGGAAAATCCGAAAAGCACGCTGAAAAAACTACTGACGCTAAACCCACGCTAACTAATTTCTATCAATTCTACAACAAATTCTCTGAAAATCTGAAAAACACTCTGAAAAACCACTCCCACTAAATCCTCACAAACTAATTACTGTCAAATCTAAAACCAATTGGCTGAAAATTAGGTGAAAATAAATACACAAAGAATATATAACTATGAGCAACGTGAATGCATTCAGAATTTCAGGCAAATAATATCCACTTGGCAATCGAATGTGGAACCCCGAATTCCTAGTTCCCAAATCCCAAATTCCATTAGTTTCCCTTTGCCACTGTACTCAAAGTGGCCCTGAAATCGTCAAAAAAAAAGAACATCGACCCTTTAGCATGAGAAAGGAATGCGCTAAAGTTATCTGGTTTTTCCCCGAAACCTAAACAGGTTTTCTGCAGATTTCTCGGCTTTTGCTGATTTTCCAGAAATGAGACATAGCGCAGAACCTTCTCTGGAAACAATGCGCGTCTTTTGGAAAAAGTCCGGTTGAAATCGGTTCGGTGGTTGCTGAGATCTTAGGTAACAAAGAACGAAGTGCACACACACACAAACACGCATTCCTTTAACAGATTTATATATTAGTATGATATGATATGATGTGTGAAGTTGTTTGATCGGTAATACATCTGCGAATATGTATTTTAGTTTTGTAAATTTTGTCATATTTGTACAGATTTTGTAGAAATAATGAGAATTTTGTAGAATTCGGAGAGAATTTTCGTACGTCGAACAAATTTACGTTTTACTTTAAAAAATTGAAATTCTTTCAAAGACTAATGCAAACGGTCATACACAAAGAAAGGAAAAGTGGAGAAACATAAATACATAAAGAAAGCAACTCCGGAGAAAGAATTAATAAATTTTTAGCACATAGTCATGTCCATTATTAATCGAGACTACTTACAACATGTAAAAAAAAGTAACTGACTTAACGCCGTTTAACCTTCAAAAAGATGAGCTCTAATAAATGGAGGAATGCAAAACCTGTTTTTTACGGGAGATAATTCCGCAGAAAATTTTTGGCATTCGTTGGCCTAAAAAGTATAAACTCAACGAAGCAGAAAACCAAAGGGGCTGAGGGATCTTAAAGATTTTTCGACGGGCAATTGAACGCTTGGGGTGCAGGCAACCGCAACAGTCTCTCCAACCCTTAATATTTCGCTGTTAAAAGGTTTCTGTAAAGAACGCTGAGTTAAACTTTTTGGAAAAGGAAAGATCTCTAAAGACCTTTTCCTGTTGTTTTTGGGGGAAATAAGGGGCAAAGAAGAGAAACGACATGAAATTTCAGTTTTTGGGGAAAGTGTATTATTATATAAGGGAATTGTCAGGGTTGTCAGGAAATGATATTTGCTGTTGACGGGGGCTGAAGGTGAGTTTACTGATAATGAGAAGCCAAAGAAGGAAAGGGATCCAAGGAGGACGAGTTCTTCGGGGTCTTTGCTATGAAGTCTAACTGCATGAATCCAAATATTGCCTTATCAGAAAAAATTCATTATTCAGTATAATTACGGGAATTACGTTAGCTATGTAACTGTAAAAAAAACCGCAAAGAATGATCATATTTCATAAACTTAAGTCAGAATTACACTATACGGGCAGAGTTAAACGAGAGTCAAAGTAAAAAATGTCATTTTCTTATTAATAAACCCGTTTTCATAAGTTACTAACACTTTTGATTCTTGTTACTGACCTTGTGAAACGTTATTTTGTGGTGCCGAAAAAGACAGTGGAAAAGCGAATATTTACTTTTGCATTTCGAAACCCAAAACGAGCTCTCGAATGGGTTTTGCTTGATCTTGACAATCTGGCAAGTTCAAGGAAATCCTTTGAGCCCCACCTTAGGGGCTCTTCTTTTGACTCGTCTTCGTCTGTGGTTCCCGGCCGTTGCTGATCGCAGGAGATTTGTCAGCTCTGCCGATCGTAACAGTGTCGGAAGAGAAACCCGAAGTGACGTAACTGTATAGAAGCCGAAATGCTGCATCATCTCATATCTTAACTGGCGAACGCAACGAAACAATCGATCGTTCGTTGACTTAGGAAAGTGAAATGATCTCAACGTGTAATTTATTGACATATGAAAATGTTTCGGTCAAAAGTTATCCGTAGAGTGAGATCCAGGTTCGAACCTGATGCGATTGCGTAAGAAATTTAAAGAACTGTTCATTCCAGGACTCGTTCTCCCACCTTCTTATTTCCTGCCGAAGGGAACAAAGAAGTTTGAAGTTTTTCTCCTTCCAGAGATCCTTCAAAATGGAATTGTCAACTCCGATTGGCTGAAAATTTTCCCATTTTCGTCAACACACTCGCAAACATTCATTTCGTATTCTTTTGCCGGGAGGAGACACGTGGGATTATCTGTGTTCTCTTAGCGATAAAACTATTGGCATAACTCAGAGAAAAGTTTAAATTCCAAATTTGGTCTTTGGGAACGTCACAAAGGTTTCACTTAAGATCCGTCAATCATTAGTTCCTTTCGCGTCGTCATTTTTGGTTTTCTTGAAAACGATCTCTAAGGTTTCTTTGCAATTTCCACTGAAAGCAAAAGGAACTGCGGTGAAATGCCTTTTAATAAAAGCCTTTGAGAGGAAATTAGTTTAAGGAATATGTCGAGGTTTACTTTTTCTCCCTTTTTTATGAAATTTCTAATGAAAATGGAATTTCACTTCAGTCGGTCGCTCACAGAAGTGTGAGTGTTCACACTATCAATTGAATTCATTTGCAACAAATGAATCTTGTGAGCCAACCGATGAGTCTATTCAACACTGAGTTCAGCGAACAGAACGCAAAGGTCATTCAGTTGAAAACATTATCTACTCTTATGCTTTTTCAAGTTTGGCTTTTGTCCGAAGAAAGTACATTATTTATTCATTGGTGTTCTTAACATAAGAAAACGGTACCGTTGGCGGAAAAAAGCAAAAGCAATAAGCTTCTTATGGGAGTCGGAGGCAGAGAGCGATCGGGATCAGCAAACTGATGGGTAAAGTGCGTACTTATATGGCCTCAATAAGCTGGGAACAGCAAGTGCCCTGTTGATAGAAGGCACTACACGCCCACTGATGATGCACTCACCCTCGGACAGTACTTTCACTTCTTTCTTAACAATTTGATTTACCTTTTCTGTTTTTGTAAACCCCTGCGGTGTGCGTCTCTTCAAGGGCTTTTTTTCCCTCCCGGGTTCGCTTTTCGTTTTTAGAGTGGTTCGAAGTATCACTTGTTGATACCTTTGGAAATGAGTTCGATGTCAAAGTATAGTAACACTAACTCAGATTTCAATTTGTGGTGCACCTCTTTGCAAAAGTTCAATTGATTGTAACATAAAATTGCACAAAATCTGTATGTTAACTTAAAGAAAAAAAAATTAGAGTATTTTCAAAATGAATATGCGTAGGATTTGCACGTGCAGTTTTTTGATAACCCTTTTTTTGCTTCTTTCTTTCTTCTTCAGTACTTTTCTTCTCTTTAAGGATATGTCTACATTATGTCAGGCAAATGTCGTTAATTAGGCCTTTATTTGAGGAAACTCGTGTGTCAGGACAATCATACCTGGAGGGACCTCTTAAGAGTTGATAATTTAATTCAAATTGATGGCTATTTGCTATAATAAGTGATGATTACATTTTGTATTCATTACGGATTTAATCCCGCGTCGAACGACCGAAAAACAATAATTACGAATATTTGGTCCCTTAAATTCGTGAACGTTTTTGTGGTAATTCTTCTGTATTGTCCGACAAATACTCTGAAGACATATACGTCTTTATTCCTGGTTTTGTGAGGTTTTGTGTTTGCGGCAGACATTCGCGACTTAAGCAGGTAAATTCTGCTTTTTCGCTCTTCACTCGGAAAAGTACAGATTTTACGAGAAGTAAACCTTTTTAGAGGATTTCAAAAAAAAGGTTAGGAATTGTTATGGTTGAAATTATTCGAACCCTTTTTATCACTGCCCACTCCTCTTAAATTCGCCCACTTGTCGAAAAAGTTCACTCGAGTTGCATACAATGAATTTAAATAAAGTTTGCGCGATTTGCAGCGAATGGAAAAGCATTCATTGCATAGCAAATGAAATTTCTAACTTTTCCGATCATCGGATTTTCAAATCTCTTTCAGTAACTCTTTCTACTGCTGAAAGCCCTTTCTCGAATAGGAGACATTGTGAAGTTTTTCCCAAAATTTGTGACATTTGTATGTGACATTTCCTAAAGGAGAATATTCTTAGCAACAGCGGACATAACCTTTGACCAGGTGGCGACGGTGGCTAAAATACTTTCTTTTTACCTTTCTCTTCTCTCTCTTTTTTAAAAATTTTATTAGATTGCGTTAAAGGAATCTTTTTCTTCCTTTTTTAATTCATTTTTTCATTTTAATTTAATTCCCGATTTTATTAAATAATGTCAGCGTGTTAAACTCGGAGCTTCACGGAAATGAGATTAAAAAAGAAAAGGAAAAATTTTGTGCTGCTCAAATTATGCCGAGACTCAGCACTGCTGAGGAAGAAAGCAGTAAAGACAAGGTCAGGTCCGCGGAGGTAAGAAATAAAATTTATGGAGGAAACGTGGAAAACCGGGAGGGTTTATCGCTACGGGTAATTTCTTATCTCGTTTTGACGGTGTTCAATAAACTAAAAGCAAAACTTAGCTGAAAACAAAGCAACAAATATTCTCCTTTTGTGTTTAATTGCGTATCGGAATCACAAAAAAGGTAATGAATAATGCGCAGAAACAAAAAACCGCCATAACGATGACGACAATATTTAATATTCCAAAGTGTAAACGACCTTCGATCGGCATCCCCTCACTCTGCACCCGAAAATCACAGACGATAACAACCAGAGCAAATCCTTCAATGTCGAGGCAAAGACCAATTATAAAATCATTGCTGCGGAACACCCATTTCCGGCTTAAAGTGCTTTTACTGTATTAATACAGTTTCGACAGCAGGAAAACCATTGTCGGCTTTTGTACACCGTATCTTTATTTAGTATCCTCAAAAACTCACCTGATTCGTTGAGCACTGAGAAACAATCCAAATCGCTACCCCCTGCTGATATCCCGATAGTCCACTGAAGCTTTCCCGTCGTTCCGGTTCAATTCGACTGAGCGAACTCACCGGAAAATGCAAGCAGACCAACAAATCTGGCCCAGACGAGTTCCCCTAACAAACCCCACCAGTACTTAACTGACTCACTCCGGAGGACCGCCACTGTCCAATCCTACCAGAGAATATGCCTTAGACATGGTGGGGCAATGCGTATTTATTATAGGATTTTATTATTACTCCCCCCGCCGGTTTCCCGACTCTCATTTAAAAATATACAGTACACTGGCTGCCTTTATTGTTTATGAAAATAACCGAAAATTTGTTTTCCACCGTCAGAGGCGTTCGTTGGCTAAATAAATAAAGCTTTGCTTTGTTTTGGGGGAGGCAAAGGTATAACCGTTTTTATTGCAATTCATTGGGAAGAGGAATCATTCTGACGGTCACTCAAGTACTGTTCGCCTGACAATTCAAACTGTGTTTTTAGCAGTTTCCGTTTTCTTTGACGGGACTACCGTACCGTCAGGAGGAAACTTATAGTCTGCTCTTGGATTTGAAAGAACTTTTTAAGACTGTCTTTGCAAAAGGATAAGGCTCGATTTCAGTGAGACAAAACATTAAGAGCTCTACTGTGTCTCACGAGGGAAACATTTTCCGCTGAAAAGTAGGCGGTTTCAGGCGAAACTCGATGAGATTTCTTGGAAAGCAAAACCCCGTCGTCTGGTCTGAATGGATAATGGCCGGTCAATTGACCCGGTTCACGGAAATCCCCTCGAGGGCCTCATCTCGGGCCTCGCTGTCCCCGCTCGCCATTCGGTGCATTTCGGTGTTCTTTTCAAGGGAAGCGCTCAACCGAACTTCGTCTCCGTCTCCTTTATTAATTCCTTTTGGAGAAAGCCCTTAATTAGACGCGCGGCAATTAAATTTGATTCTGAGGGAAACTGGATAAGGCCGAAGGCGGACCTTTTCGAGATCACTCGCTTCCTCGTGGATTTTTTTAGTTTTTCTCCCGAGAAAGAGCCGACCTCGAGATTTTTTAATTATCACCGAATGATTTATGGATTTTTGAAAAGTAAACAAACTGGGCTTGAGGAATTGTTGGGCGAAGACGCAAAAGTCGGCTCGTGATCTGCAAGTGGGCTCAATCGGGGATGGAGATTGCGCTGTTGTGTGGGGGAGCTCAAACTTTTGTTTTTTTTTTCGATTGTTTCAGTTTCTGGCAACTTTTGCTCGAGTTTTGTTTAAGTATTAAATTACTGAATTGAAAGCTGAAACAACCCTCGCTGTCTTCAATCGGTGGTCAGCCGGCCGCAATCTCTTGCTGTTGCATCTATTTTTTTGGGCTGTTATGATAAATTTCTCTTTCGTGAAAGCCTTTGATAATTTTTAACAGAGAAAACATGTGAGGGTTGGAAAATTGTGAACAATCCTCTATCTACCACCCCAGAAGAACAGTCCGTCCATTGAGCATAAGGGAAGGATTAAGATGAAGTTCTTCCGGACAGGGAAGGCTCTGTGGGGCGAAAATCGATACAAACGATGACAATAAGAAGAATGGATCTTCCTCCGATTGAAAAAAAGGAGCAACTGACAAAAAGCTGTTGGATTGAAACAAATTATAAAAGTTTTAAAGCTTTTCCGAATTCACACTTATTGCTAGGTGTTTTTTTAGATTTCCAGTCGAAAACTTCTTTAATCACGACCATAAATTCAACATAAAACTTGGACTCGAATTCCTCTCCATCCAGAGGGGAATTTCACAAAGACTTGCATGGGAAGAAAACTGGTCAAACATCTCGAGGAAAGGTTAATTTATAAAAGTTATATTGAGAAAAGTGTGAACGTTGCTAATGGGCGCCTGTGAGCTCTAAAGTACCCGTTTTATGGAGACAAACAAGAATAGCCTTCTGATTAAATTATTTTTTTTATTCAGCGATTCGCTTGAAAGAGGAAGACAATCCTGTGGTTGATTTTTAATTAACAAGGCCCGATAATGAGGATATCCAGTCGGGGACAGATGGAAGCTGAAGAGAAGAGATAAAAGGAGAACAGATTCCCCAATTCTAAAGACATTGTAAGCGAACAGATGCTGGAAAATATGGTTATCGGAGAGGATTTCAAATAATCAATAAGGTACCGCAGAAAAGCGATGGTTTGATTTGTGGTCAGCGGAAAGAGGAGTTCTCGTTTGTTCGAATCGAAAACTCCGACTGACCTAAAAAATATTTCAGTTGAGGTTTGAATTTGGAAAAATTTATCTGTTATCCCACAATGAGCCTCTTTCGGGGTTATTTCTGACAGATTCTGAACCTGAACACACAGTGAGTTTTCCTCTTGATCTCACCTGACGCAGCTTTATCTGTCAGGGTGCGTGCCTGAATCATGAGGCGGTGACTTTTAAAACCGACATGAAGATGCTTAATTATTATGATTAAAGGCTCAAACGAAGCATAGAGTGCAAACAGTAATGGATTACTCACAGAGGGAGGGAACGGAATAGCAAAGTAGCATCCGTATCAGATTTGCAGGTAAAGGATTTCAGTGGTGTGCAGAAATCCGTCTTGGGAAGGAAAATATCACACTGACATACTGTAACGGACGAGGGAGGATTAAAAGGGGTGCGATCCGCCCATTTCAAATCACAGTTAATTCGATCGGCTACGTCCTTCGAATGCTGCCGATGAAAAATCGAAAAAACTTCTACTGACCATCCTTTAAAAGCGCCGGATAATGATTTTTCAGATATTTTCCGATTTAACTCACCCTCTTAGGAGTTTCCATGAAAAACAAGCCCGGCAACAAGAAAAAATAACTCGACAAGTGGATTAGCCCTGAAGAATCCCATTTGAGTTTGCCAGAGTTCTTTTCGGTAGTTAACTCCAATTGAAGGTTACAAAATTCGTAAAAGTTAAACTCGTTATCCTTAGACAGGTTTTAGAATCCGTCAGAGTCGGGAAAACATTTTCAAGCCTTGCTGATTTTCATATCTCCTGCTTCCCCTCCCATCGGAATAAAATCGAGGATTAAAAATGCTGTCAGGCGAAATTTGTAATCGTTTGCAATGCACACAATCAAACATTTTTCCTGAATGAAAATACAGCGGGATTAATGTAATCTCGTTTTGTAGAGACATTGTCATGTCAAATATTGAATAATATCGAATATTTTCAAGGCTGTCAAACATTATTTCTTGTACATTTTTAGAAGAAACGGGGTGTGAAATCAATTTTTTCATGTTGCTCACATCGGGGCGGTGAGTTTTCCGGAAAAAATTCCCTTTTCAGCGATGCCAAATCGATTTTTGCTCTTCATTTCGCCCATCAAACCGCGAAAACTTTTCCGAATCGAAAAACCAGAAGAAGGGAAATCTCCTCATGCGTGAATTGTGACCGTGGCAGGGTGGCCAACATGCTCCATCTCCTGAAAAGTCGCAGACCCAAAACCACTTTTTGTGGCGCATTGCCCGCGAGCGACGTTAAAGCCTCTAATAGGACAAATGGAATGGCGTTGTAAGGTGGAGGCTGCGGGTCAAAAAAACTTTTAAATGTTCTTCAGGTTTTAGCATTTTCTCCTCTCTTCAGTTAAAGATGAGCCGTTAGTGGGCGCCTTGCCGTGTTTGCAAGGACGCTGTAATGTAATGCTTTCAAAGCTGTATTTGGAGAAGGCACCGCGGAGTGTCTTCTTCTGGCGGGAGCGAACGCTCATTCACGTCAAATGGCACACCTCAGTGGAAAAACGAAGTGTCAAGAGGTTGGAGAAGCCGTGACCTTTAGCAAACATAATTAGCTCTTTCAAGAAGGAAATGAAAACTTCGTATCTGAAGAATGCGACAATGGGTCGACTTCCGATGATTGAAGTCAGTCATTCCACGAAGAGGTCGAGTATGAACGGCCTTCCCGGTTCGACAACAGCCATTGACTCCGCAATTTCAAAATCAGTTTTTTTTTAACATCTGACGACAATGATTTTGCCGAATGTTGTTTGATTGTTACGCAATTGGGTACCGCCGGTGTAATGCGTTTCCTAGTTTGGTAATCCTTCCTTCATCCTTCACGCTCTTGATGTTATCAATTATTCCCTCATTTAATACTTTTCTTGTTTTCTTTCCTTTCGAATTTTGACGTGATTGCCAAATTTTCCCGTCTCTATCAGTTTTCGAAACCATTTCCTATTTTTAGGAAATAGAAATGACGCTTTAATTCTTCAGTCGGACCTGATTTTGTTCTTTTATTCTCCTCCAGTACGTAAAATAATGAAAAACAATCCTGTAGTAATTAACCTGAGGGGAGGACACAGGTCAGAAGCCATTCATTGACCTCTTTCTTGACCCCACTTGACCTCTTTCTTCATTTCCCTTGAGGGAAGGAAATTAAATCACACTCATTTTCCAAAAAAAATTAACCATAAATTAAATAGATTTAATTTAACTATAAATTTATAAATAAAATTAACGGCATTAGCTTTAAATTAGGCAAACAGTTGTATTCGAAAGAAAAAAATGCATAAGGGAAATTTATCAGGGGAATTTTCCGTAAATAATCGTTTGAAGCTGAATTTTTTTGCAATTAATGCATTGTTAAGCCAAATTTGAATAAGTTGGTTGTTTTCTGAATATCTCACCTCAACCCTCAAAGTGAGAAACTTCTAATCGGCTTTCTATTCCCACCGACGCTCCCCAAAGAACCCGAGGGAATTTTCTTTGGAGCTAATAAGGGAGGAAATTTGGGGTTCTTTATTTGGACCGTAAAACAATGTGGCAGAAGTTTTACAATGTTGTCAGTCTTTTCTAAAGTTGTCTAACCGAAATGATCAAAATATGAAAAAAAGGTTTTTCCCTTTTCATTCTAATTCCAACAATTTTTTTTTTGATCGCATTGTCTGCAACAGCGGACTGCTTAATCGAAAATTCTATTCTGGGAGTTTTAGACCAAAGAACTGTTTCGAAGTCCGCTTCTCAAAGGCAAACAGGTACTCCATATTCGACCTCGTTGTTTTCCCATTAAAGAAACGTTTAGTCATTCATCCGATCCTTTTCAGTTGAAGTCCACATCAAATTTAGCAGAAAATTTGTGAGAACTCGTCATCCTGCATCCGGTCCTGTAACATAATTCCTGAGTCAGCGAATTGCTAACAAAGCTAAATTCAAAACAGGAAAGAAATAGAATAAAATTTAAAAGGAGAAAGAACAAATGAGATATCATCAAACTGATATAATTTCGTAATAATTTATAAACAATACATAAAAGCCAAATCCGATTTTGGTAACCATTTTATCATCATTTAATATAAAATTATATTATTGACAATATTTAAAAAATGTCACTTAAGTGGAAAATTCGAAAACAAAAGGTTTCGTTTTGGAACTAAACTTAAGAAAATTTGGCGAAATTAATAGAAATTATTAAAAACCGCTGTCAGTTTCCTTTTGCATTCCATTTTCATAAATTTAAACTTTTTGACCTTTGTCCGCCATTTTTATTAATTACTCTTTTTCTTTCAGACTTATTATCAAAATGGCCCTTACTGATGGTTCACGAGGAATCATTCGATGCAGAACAGAACGAGAAATATGAAATAAGAATATGACTATGACAGGCATATTTCTGATTACAAAAAAAAGGAGGAAGAGAAAGGAAAGGAAGAAAACGTGAGGAAGTAGAAAAGTAGCTGCAACACACCTTTCAGGTTAGTATACAATTAAGGTTTTTCTTCACCCCCCGAAACCCATTTTTTAACCCTTGTCCCTCATTTTACCCTGATAAAAATTCGTTAATTAGGGGTGGAAAATATCAAAAGTACAGTTAACATGATATCTATGAAATCTACTCCCGTCACGTTTAACAGTGTGGATCGATGAACTAATCGCTGTTGTAACAGTGTGAAAAAGTTGTCACTTAATGTGAGTGTTAATATCTTGGAAATCTCAATTGGAGAAAAGCCCTCTCAACGTCCCCGAAGATCGGCAAATTTCGTGAAAATTCCCAAACCACATAATCAGCTTTTCGACATTTTCTGCGCTTCGCGTTAACGTTCGTAATAATGTGAATGACAGTACTGATGTCGTTTGGTGTTACGGGAGGGGATGTGTAATTGTTGCCAGGGTAACGCTCGCTCACCGCCTTCATGAAAAAATGCTAAAAGAACAACTGCAGGAAAGTCAGTTGTGGCCAAAGGGCGAAGAACTACGCGGACAGTGTCGATGGTTTCCGGCATTCGCAGTTAATAACATTGGCAAACATTGTTTTTGTTTTTGTATATGGCGTGTGCTTTTTGCGTTGTTTAACTTGTGAGGTCGCCTGAGGGTCATTTGGAAATTTTTCTCCAAAGTGTGAATCCCCAAAGTTCCCATGAATTTAGTCCCGGAAAGTTTCCCGCGTAAGAGTTTTGTTTTATTCGGAGTTAAATGGGTGCCCGAAAACCCTTTTACGATCATCCATTTTCATTGTAATTAATATGAAATGCGAGCCCGACAAAGCTTTCGAAAAACCGACCAAACAAACAATGACCAAAGTTTAACTGTGGCGGAACTGTTTTTATTTAAAATAAAGTCCCGTTACAGTGATCATTAGAAAAATCTGCAAATGCTGCCGCTGAAGGAATCTGTTTAAATATATTTCAACCCCAACATGATTTTGGCACTGTTTGTTCATTGAGGTTTTACATTCTTTGCCAACTTCGGGGACTTCGGGGAGAGGGTGAAACGTCAACGGAATATAATAAAAAAATATATTTCCCTATTCCTTAAGAGACACATTTTCTGCACCATTAGAACTCGACGCCCTATCAATTTTTTCCTATACTAACGCGATCCACCAAAATTGTCTTATGTTCCGCACTACCCTTAACAACAAACCCCCTTCAGCACGACAGCTTGTCACATGAACACATCCTCTATGGCAGTCAGCCCCTTCCGGCTGCCCGGGGCCACCGCGTCGTCCTCGAACGTCACCATCTTCTCCCGGGCCTTCCCGTTCCCCAGCAGCAGGGGCTCCCCCAGGCGACCGCCCCGCAGCACGCCGCCCCCCGATGGCGGACATATCACTGTCTGTGGCGGAGGAGGGATCAGAACCACGTCGGTCACGATGCCCGCCAGGTTGAACTCGCTCACGCTGCGGGGCACGAAGTACTCCATGGTCTCGGCGCCCCCCGGGGGTTGGGCCAGCGACCCCCCCGAGCACCGGCTGGGCACCCCCCTCTGGAACTCGCTGAAGCGAATCCTGGCCTTGTCGTCCCGTCGCCGGGGCAGGGTGTGCGTCTGGAGCAGCTTGTCGGGCTGCTTCAGGATGGGGACGGGGTTCTTCTTCTCCCCCGGCGGTCCCACGTGGTTTTTTTTAGAATCGTCGGCTCGGCTGGGATGATTTTGTCAAGACGTGGTCGAGGACACGATGGACATGGATATGCCCTCGACCTCGTCCCTCTCCTCGGGCCCCTCGCTGATCACCCCGAAGAACTTGGTCATCCTCCTGAGGGCGAGCACCGCCTGCTCCTGCACCAGATTGAAGCACATGGCTATCATGGCCATCCCCAACAGTATGAAACTGGTGGATATGGCCACGGAAACTATTTCCCCGGTAACGGAAGACTTTTTCGATAAATTCATGTTGTGTTGGAGTCCCGGCATTAAGTCACCGAAGCCGATGGTGCTGAGGCTGCCGAAGCAGAAGAAAGAGCCTTCGAGGTAGGTCCAGTTCTCCAGGTAGTGGAACAGGTAGGCGCCCCCGCAGACGTACAAAATAATGAAGAAGAGGCAGAGGGAGATGGGAACTTTGACCGTGGGGTGGTGCTGGCAGGCGTGCTTGACCCCGCAGGGCTCGAGGGCGCACTCGTACACCCCGCTCCTCTCCTTCAGGAGCTCCTCCGTGTTCCCCGTGGTGAAGGCCACCTTCCCGTCCATGATGCTGTTGTGCTTGTGGCCGTAGGCGGTGTTGAAGAAAGCCGGTTCCGCCTTGCAGTGCTTTGCCTTGGACTTCTTCTCCGTTCTCTTCTGGCTGTTCACGCAGAAAACCTTGGCGTAGAAAGCTCTGAAGTAGCGGGAGAGGGCTTCCCCTGTGGTGGAGAGGTAGATGAGCATGAGGGGGATGCCTACAATGGCGTAGAGTATTGTCGTGAGCTTTCCCCAGGCCGTTCTGGGCGCTACGCTTCCGTACCCTGGAAAGAGAGAAGAACTCTTTAACGAGAAGAAGGGGAGAGTTTGAAAGGCTCAGAAAAATATAATTTGGTTCTTTCAATGGGCACTCATTGGTCAAGAGCCTTAATTAAAACAAACCCCGCAATTTATTTAAACATTTAATGAGGGAAATGAGTGTTATTTAAAAGGATTTATGTGGAATGTACGTATTTTTATCAAATCTACCATTTGTAATTTTTAATGCGGAGTTTTCCGCCAGTTTAAAGTTTTCTTTATTAAGTCCGAGAAAAAGTTTAGATAAACGGAGCTTATGAGGACTCGTCTCTCCATTTACATCAACTAATTTACAATTATTTTTTTGTGAAAAATTTCATGAAAAGAATAGCAGATTTTTCATTTTTCTGGTTTTGAACTTGTTGAGATAATATTTTTTTCTCACGTCCACGTACTCTTCCATTTTGCTTTGTATTCTTACAGCACACTTTTTCCCCTCTGTTTCTCGATTGTTTAATAGATGTATAATTATTCCTTCCATTTAATTATGGCTTTTTCTGTTTATTCTTGTTTATTTATTTATTGTAATTTGACTATTTATTGGTTGTCTATTTATTTCAGTGTAACCTCTTTATGAATATATTTATCTTTATCTAATTTTTATGTACAGGAGGTAGGCTTCTCCCCCCCTAATTCTGAATTGTAAGTTTATTATGATGTATTTTTAAAATCTGAATTGTAATGGAAAAAGTTGGTGCAGTGAGAAAACCCCTAATACTTAAGGGTGAAATAGGAGAGAAATGTGTTATTATTACTTTTATTTCTTCTAACTCCGAAATACAGTTTTACGAAATCGTCTAAAATTTTAGGCTGAAAGAATAAGAGGCAAGTCATTGCAGTTTTATTTTGAAAGGAGGAAAGCCTTCAGTGCATTTGACGTTGTTTATTTTTCCTTTGAAGGGAGAAAACCGTCCGAGAAACAAATTGAAAGAAATCAAAGGGATGAGAAGAGATTTCGGGATTGATTTTAAAAAATTCCTATAATCCAATTAGTGTTAAGTGAATGCGAAATTTTTTATTTATTCGGGAGTTGCGTTAGTCAGTGTTTGGAGAACTCTGTCAGTGATGGGCATCCGCGCTCGGAAAATTGTGCAATTCCATCTCAGACTAATCTGTCTGTCTCTGCCTGCCTTTTCCACGAGGAAAGTGATAAGGAATAAAAACAATTTTTTTGGTCACAAACGCCTTTGGCTGTAGAAATTTCTTTAGAAAATTGGAAAGTACTTATGTTTGTCACGTGAATTAATTGGTTTTTCAGTTTCCGGGAAAAGTTTTTATATTAAATTTTGGCCTAAGATCGAACAGAGACATACAGGAAAATCACAAAGCAAATAAAAACGTGAACGCTCAGTGATGTGAAACATTTTCTCGTTGGCGAACCCTTTTTTCTTGGTTGATGGCTCTAAAAATTTAGAAACAATACCCCCGGGTTTTAATTACTAAATCAATAGAAAATTTTATGGTGGCCATAATCCGGGTGAATTCGTTCACGTAATCCCTTTACATTTCCGCTCGTACATTATTTCAGAAATCATTCAAACTCGAAATGACATTAAATTATTTACTTTTTTATTCCATTGCTAATAAAAAAACTTTTTTGACTCATTTGTATTATCGCTTTGGTCAGCTCAATTGCGATTTTCTATTTGCCTTCCTTTCATTCTAAAATCTAATTTCTCTTGAAAAAGGGTTGTCGTTGATGTGAATTTACCCCGAATTAACGTCTTTTCTGGTGTTTTCAGAAAAACCCTCGCGGTATTCGAGTAAATGTACAATTTTTTTTATTACCCAAAGTAAGCACATGTTTTTTACTGCTTACACGGGTGACAGTTTGACATTGTTCATTTAGATCAGGGGTCGCCAAAGTGGTCTATATAGACCCATAGGGGTCTTTTCGAACTCGGAGGAAAAATAGTTCTTAATACGCAAATCACACTGATTGTCTGACTGCGTACGTAAATATTTAAAATATTTAATATTAATAAATAATTAAATGTGGATTTACGGTTAAAATTGACTAATTTCCAAAACTTTGCCAATAAACACCAGACACACTCGTTTCATTAAGAAGTAAAAAATCAGTAGCTGCTTTACTTTACTTATATATAGTGTTATTTTAATTGCCGGAAAATTACCTTTGTAGGGTGTATGGACATTTCGAAAAATTATACAGGGAGAAAAAAGTGATGAAAAAAGTTTGGCGAGCCCTGACGTAGATGTTAGAGTTAATACACCTTCGCCGGGTGGAAAGTCATAAACATCGAAACAACACAAAACGCTGACTTTCTGTTCTCCGATTCCTCAGAAAATACGGAATTCACAACATCGAGGCAATAACCTTACGTTAAGCGTTTCCTCTTTTTATATTATTCCGAGTTTAAAAGAAGGTTTTGAATTTCTCTCTCTCCTTTCTCGGATGAAAAACCTGAAAATTCCGATGGAAAAGAGTGAAACAGGAAAAAGGAAAAGAAAACACTGAGAGCGCTGAAAGAGGGGAAAACTTTCTCTTCCCTCCCTCCATCCCCTTGAAGAATGTGCTTTGATGTGCTCCTTCCCCCTCCCTTCCCCTCCCCTTCCCTCCCCCAACTTTCCCCAGGAATCAACATAAAAAACCTATTCATGAAGACGGAAGCCAATTCCGGAGATTTCCTTTCTGCGCACCTTCGCCCAATTAAGGGACGAAACTTCCTTCTTTGGGGGCAGAAGCGGAACTCTGAGAAAGAAAAATATCAGAGGAGAACAAATAAAAATTGTAATGTGAAAAACGGCGTCTGGGGGTTCGGGGGGGGGGGATTTTCAGATGAAAGCAATTTAATGATCTCCGTGCACGAAGTGATAAACCAGTCCTGCACAGGGACTGAAGGATTGAGGGTGAGGATTTGTAATTTAAAAATGGGAAATTCCCACACGATTGGGGTTTTCATGAATTTTCCGACGCGGTTCCGGCCTGTTTTAAGTGTGTGTCATAATCGAATTAATTTCAACCCCTCATTCGCAGTTGGCTCATATTTAAAGATTATTGCAACCCCAACAAATATTTTTTATAATATTTTTTTTCTTCTGAGTAAAACCGTTGAAAGATATTAATGAATTAATGTTTAATTAAAGTTACTTTGATTATTTTTTTGTTCTTTTTTCTTATGTTGTTCCTTTCTTTTATCATTTTCTTTCTTCTCTTTCCTTTCTTTTTCCATTCTCTTTCTTTTATTTTCCTTCTTTATTCATCTTCTTTCTTTCATTTCCTTTCTTTTGTCATTTTCTTCCTTTTATTTCCTTTATTTTCTGATTTTCTTGCTTTTCTTTCCATTCCTTACTTTCTTTTCTTCCTTTTCTTTCCTTTCCTTACTTTCTTTTCTTCCTTTTGAATTTTTGAATTAGTTCTTCAGCATTAAACTGTGCTATAAAAGCCTTTAGTACTTCAGTCATAATGGTAGCGTTATGATAACTCTCTCAAATTCCCTCTTTTCAGTGATTATTGGAATATTTTCAAGTCTGAATCTGTTATCAGAAATAATCGGTTACTGAAATTACAGAATGTGAAAATATTTCCATCACAAATTAAATGCTTTTTCACACAAACAAATCTGTTGCAGAATTTAATAAGCCATCAGCCAAAGCAACAGTTAAATTGGGGGTATACGATTTCATTGAAAAACCTTTCCGCCATTTTTCTAACCATTAAAAACAAATTAAAGAGATTCCTCAGAAATTATTGTTCTCAAATCTTCAATTATCATTAGTCATCTGTAAAACAGAGTAAAAACACTTTTGAGAAAACTTTTGAATTCTTTCTCTTCTTCTGTCCGTTTCTTCCCTCTTCTTCTTACTCTTCTTTCCCGTAAACCCTGAAAATAATTAAAGTTTCACTGGCACTGGCAATTAAATTACGGTCTCCCCTGAATATTTTCTTGAGAAACCTCTCTGCGGTTACAATGTCGGCCAGAAAGTGAGAAATCTCGGGGAAATTCCCAACAGTCAAAACGGGTTTCCCAACTCTAAGGATTTCCTTTTGGCCGAAATAAAGCGGAGGTGCACTGACATCTTTATCAGGTCGTTGTCTCACAAAAGGAAATATATTGCTGAATTTTCACAAAAGGAGGTGGAAATTGCGGCCAATCCAATCCAAAATATTCGCTGACTCCAAATCCAAATTTCCAAGCAGTTGTGCCAACGTGAATGTGCCCCGAGAATATAAATAAATAAAAGGAAAAAAGTTTTTAAGTTACAATCTTTTATAATAAAAAAGTGTGTGTATACATTCATTCCTCTCTCATTGTTATACATCAAAATATATAAAGAGAAAAAGGATTTTATTTTAATCATCTTTAATAAAAGATGACTGAGTGCTTTGTGTTGTCACATATACTGTATAACATACTCTGTAACGCTTTGTATATTTAATGCAGTCAGCCATCTTTTATTTAAATTTATTACTTATTTTTTATTTTACTGATTATTATATATATACTTATTTAAATAAAATCTTTTCTCTTAATTTATTTTGATGTATACCTATGAGAGAGAAATAAATGTGTGCATATACTTTTTTATTATAAAAGATTGTAACTTAAAAACTTTTTTTCTTTTATTTATTTTTTAACCTTTTAGTCATGTGTTAGACAAAACTAAAAAGTTGCAATTACAATTTAAAAAAAATACAAAAGACAATCGTCATAATATTGTGACGTCACATACATTAATACCCCAGAATCTCTGTCATTTGAAAATTCTAAAAAAGAATGTTAAAAGATTTTAATCGTATACAATTATACTTTCTTAATTGGATCTTCTTAATAACATACAATTAAGACACAAATCCCGTCGTTACAATAAAAGAAAGAAATGACGACTGTCATTATGAACTGCTCATTATTTAATTCTTTTTTTTATGTTTTGAGAGGCACAAACTTACACCTCCCGTCCGCTACAAAATTTAAGAGTTAAATAAAAGATTGTAAAAAGTTGAGTCGTGAGCAACCCGCTTAAAAAAAGGAAAAAAACAGCAATGGCGCCGCGGAAAGAAAAAACATTAAAGAATTGTAAGAAATCCTCAAAATTTAAATTATATAAATAAATAAACGTCTTCCTCTGTAGAATACTTTTGGGAGGAGATGGGGGAGAGGGAGGGGGAGGGGGAAACCGAACAACTTTTAATAAAATTCATTAAAAAACACGAAAGAAATGGCTCACACTTCCCGTATTAAATGCGCCGGAAGGCTTTTAAAAACTAAAGCAAACACTTTTATGAAAATCCAATAAAGGGAAGCCGCCCCCCGCGGCCCCCCGCCGCCCCCTCCAGCCCCAATCCCAAAAGTGTCAGGATTGAAAAGAAGGATTTTTCAACGGTTTTTTTTTAGAGTTTTCGACATCGATCGCACAGAGTTACGATTTGGCCGGGTTTTCTTTGAGGTTTCTGAGCTGAAGGATTTTCCTGTGGTCGCATAAAACCAAATTAATATCATTTAATTGAATATATTCCATCGTAATAAGTTATTTATAAACCGCAACGTTAATGAATATCCGCATTTGAAGGAAAACTAACTGAAATTTCACAAGATATCAAATTTATTATCACAATATCATTTTTATAATTGTTAATCCATATTTTTTTAATGCTGTTATTAATATGCTTCCAAAATTCGGGTTCCGTTTTTGTATTATTATATACTTTATTAAACACATATCAATAGTTTGTGAACACTCTTACAGTAGCGCTCAAAAGTATTTTGGGCAATATAAAATTTAATAGTTCCTTAGTTAATTAATTTACTATAAGATTTTATTATTTATTATTTAATTATCGATACTATTAATAATATATTTATTGCATTAAAATAAGAAAATATACAAAACATAACATTTTTTATTAGTCTTCCTTTACTTTATTACTGTGCTTTTACTTTATTACTCTTACTTAGTTCTATTATTCTATAATTCTACTGTTACTTTTACAAATAAACTCTTTGTTTCTTCTATTAATTAATATTTAATTATTTATATAAATAATAAAAACTTATTTAATTAACATTACATTTATAAGTGTTGTAAAGAATTTTAATGAAAATTTTACTTTGTAAGTAACTCTCGGGTGGAAAACGCAATACTTTTGCATTGTCAAAATACTTTTAAGCGCTGCTGTACGTTAATGTACATAACTTCTATTGATATATAATGAGTTCTGAACTTTCAGTTCTTTTTTACTGATAGCTTAGTGTGATAAATGCCTGTCGGAGTGAGTTCAAATCCCAGTGACAGATAAAAATTGTTCAAGGTCGTTCTCCTTCGCAGATGATTAGTCATTACTGCTAATG